>JAPMOR010069566.1:46708-58367 GCA_026543865.1 Argiope aurantia | reverse complement strand
ATATATATATATATATATATATATATATATATATATATATATATATATATATATATATATATATATATATATATATATATATATATATATATATATGGACCAGAAAATAAATACTTTTACCTTTCTCGCAGTTAATATGTCTTAAAAATAAAACATTCTGAGTGATTTATGTCTCCGAGAAACAAGATCTTTCCAAAGTTCCTTTTCAAGGTTCTTTTATTATTTCTTCTAATTTCATTCAAAGGTAGAAGAAAGAGAGAGTACATAGTTTGCGAAACTTTCAAAATCTAGAAATTCCCAAAAGAAGGCTTAGTGCCCGGATTGATTAAGTATTGGCACGTTTCCTGTTTTTCGTGGAATATAATTGAGAAATAAAACACAAAATGTACACAAAACATCTCGAAGCTATAATTTTTTGGAATAAAAATTTAGTTGCTCAACTATAATGTCTCAAGAATTTTTTTGTTTGTTTGTTTGAAAGAAAAAATAAATATATTTCTTAATGTGCTTATATGGAAGTTTATGAATTTGTCGTAAAATTATACTTTCCTTTCTTATGCATAATAATTCGAAAAGGTAAATAGGCTTTTCGTGATAAAAAAAAAAGTAATAAACTTCTTTAAAGCTAAGGAATATCAAATTTTATAATAAACTTTTTTTTTCCGCGGACTTCATAATATGCTTCTTTAAAATAGAACAGTTTAAAGCCATAAAAATCTTCAATGCTTAAATATGTTAATAAAATGTTTTGTTTAAAATAAATAACTCTGAAGAACTATGTTGTTTAATATTTAAAGTCAAAAATAAAACTGGCACAAAACTTGAGAAGTTACTTTTGATAAACATTACTAAAGAAATAAAAAAAATCTAGAAAGAAAATAAATTTATGAAGTCAAATTGTGAAAACTATTGTAAGAATATTTATAAGAAATATAAGATGCAATTTAAACATATTTATAAATATATTTATAATTTACGAAACGTGGTAAAATGTTTATTTCTTATCAGTAAAAATCATAATTGGAGATTGTATGAAACACTTGCTACTTTTTACCTTTCGTTTCTAAAATATGACATATTGTACAAATTCAATGACCAACTAATTTTATATATCATAAAATTTAATTTCATACGATTTTTAATTTTCAAACCCATTATTGGATATAGGGATTTTTATAAAGACTTATTGCTGTCCTTATAATGTCCCTGGTATAATCTGAATGACATAATTGCCTCAACAAATAACAGATGGCACTGTTCTCAACGTGCACAAGCTTATATTGTGATCGGTTCAGGTATCAATCTCACAAATAGAAGTGCACACGTCATCAGTGTAAATTCTAACAGAAAATAGATTTCCATTGGAGAGGAAAATACAATCACAGAAAATCCTCTGAAATACAGAATCATAATTTCAGATAATGATTAAGTTTACAGTTAAACAGCTTATCTAGTCTTATCTTTTTTCTAAACTTCGTCAATGTATATAAAAATTTAAAAAAAGGAAACTTAAAAATGAAAAAAATGGAAACTTTGTGCAAATAAAATTATTACACTATCTGACAGATTTACTTATTACTTGCATTTTGATAAAATACAAATATTTACAAAATTTCCATCGATACTTTTTATTGATTTATTTCATATCTGCAAATTATATATCTGTATGTTCCTATTTATTTTTTCGTGTCATTTTTTTTAATTAATTATAAGATTTTAGTGTGTGTTTGCAAATAAAATAACTAATTTTACAAAAAAAAAGTGAAATATAAAGTAAAAGGCACCAGAATCGTTATCAATTTTTTTTTAAAAATATGTTAAGAATAATGAAATTAATTATGGAGGAAGATTTAATTTTAATTATAAATAATCTGACTATTTAAATTATTGTTTTGCTGTATTGCTGTATTTAGTCTCTCTCTCTCTCTCTCTCTCTCTCTCTCTGTGTGTGTGTGTGTGTGTGTGTGTGCGCGCGCGCGAGCGCGTGTGTGTTGACGCTCTACAGGCCAGACAGTTTGACCTACAGCTACAAAACTTGGTTCGTTTATATCTTGGAGATCGGGAATGTGCACCTGGAAGCGATTTTTTAAATATTTAATTAGAATTTTAAGTAATTAATCGTAAATTTGGTGTTATTCCGCTATAACTTCATAAAGATATTATCCCACACAAATTATTTTTACACCCTATTGAAATTCAAAATATATGTTTTTAATGATCTCAAAGTTTTAACCAACAAATTAAATGTCTATTTTTAAATGTTTTTTTAAATATATTTTAACCATATTTTTCAGAAATTAATTTCGTATAAAATAAAAATAAAATTTAACTTGCACGAGCACGTTAAGCGTGAAAGGGGGGAAATTAGCTTTTATCAACATGTTGTCATTGCATTGATAAAAGCTCAAATTAAAAAAAAAAATAATTGATTTGTTACTAGAAATTAAATCAAGAAAAGTTTAATATGCAGCACGTGTATATATATAAAATGAAATAAATAAGAAATTAGTACTTTCTTTACAAAAAAAAGTCAAATTTTCATTGATCTTTTACAACATTTACATTATTAGTTCAACAAATTAGCTTTTTTAAGGCAAACATAATATAATATATATCATCTAAATTTCGGGCCCAACGGCTAATTTGTAAACTTTTAATAATGAAGTAAATTTAAATTTCTAAATGAAGTATATAATTATATTTTATACTAGCCGCCTTTGGTGACCAGCCGGTTTACCGACCAGTATTTCCGCTAGCTACAATTTTCTATTAAATATTTTAAGTAATAGTAATTTTAAGTAAATATTTAATAGATTCTCAAACAAAGCATTTTTAATCTTCATATTTTGATAGTCATATCAAACTTATACTGGTGTTTAGATCGTTTCGTTCAATTTACTATATATATTTTGCTAATTTTTTGTCATTTCCGGTAAAACTTCAACTTTAATTTAAAGTGGAAATGATGAAATTGCAATTAATATAAAGATATTTTTTAATAAAACCAAGCGTTTTATTTTATTTATCATCTTTATTGTTATTTATTTATTATTATTGAATATGAGTATTGCAAACAGAATCGCTCGGTATATGTCTTATGTGAACTACAAAATACTTTTCTTAATTTATGTAATATCTCAAAGAATAATTTAACAAAAATTTCTCTGATTCAGCATAAAATTCAGTTTTTCGTTTTGCTTTCAAAAGGATTGAAATGAAATCAATAATAATATTTTGTTCCAGCCTGCAAATATATTTCAAAAATTATGAAGTTTAAATTTAATGCAGTAAGGTATCATATTCTTGAAAAAATATTCTGGACACACCAAATTTTAAATAAATGAATGAATGTCTCTATTTTCCACGATCAACTAAGACTTATTTATGAAGTTTTGAATGTTAAAAATTTAGAAAAACTCAACATTTTCATAATCTTAGACCAATTAATCTTGAGACACCTGCACGCTGATTGGCGTATTTTCTTTGAAACGATCGTTGGAAAATCTAAAATTATCCCTTTTCTTATTGAATAGTGATATTCAAATTTTCATAAATCAGTCAGTTTAAGTGATTGATTTAGTTGATTGGAAATTAAATCTTTTTTATTTAAATTATTAGTGTTTCAAAAACATTTTCTTATTCGTGATTTCCACAGCAGAAGCTTTATGTAAAATCAAAAATTCGTTATTTATTAGAGCATTTATTGAATAGAGTTACATAAAATATAATCATTTTCCATTTAGACCATACCATTTTAGCAGATCTGTGTCTTACTAAAGGTTTACAAATTAGCTGTGTGGCTCTGATTTGAATGGATATCCTGTTCATATTAAACAAAACTTGCCTTAAAATAAAGCGGATTTATTGGATTAATAATATAGAGAGTGTAAAAGATCATAAAATAATTTTTTTTGAATTTATTTTTTAGAAAAAATTATATTTCATATTTATTTCCTTTCCTACAGACACGTGCCGAAAATTATATTTTTGCAGATTTCATTTCCAAGAAGATTTAATTTATTTTTAGTTGGAGCTTTAATCAAAGTGATGGCAACACTTTGAAAAAAGCTAATTTTTCCCCATGAATGTGAAACGTGCTCGTGCAGCTTAAATTTTATTTTTATTTTGTACGAAAAAAAATTGTTGAAAAATGTATTTAAAAATTCATTAAAAATAGAAATTTAATTTTAAGGTTAAAACATTGGTAACAAAGATAAATTTTTGATCTTTAACTACATGCAAAAATCTTTTTTATGCAGTAATAGTTTCGGAAGTTATAGCAGAAACACGTCAAAATTTCGCTTAATTTTTTAATAAATAAAATTCTAATTAAAAATTCGAAAAAATAAATCCCAGGTGCACACGTGCTTCCAAGGTATACACGTGCCAAATTTGGTAGCTGTAGGTTGAATGGTAGCGCCAACACACATACACACACACACATTGATCTTTATTATAAGTATAGATAGATAACTTGAGTCAATAAATGTTCTAATAAATTATGAATACTTAGTTTTTATATAGATTCTCTGATCTGTCAATCATATTCAAAAATATTCTTGAGACGCTACTATTTCAAATAAAAAGAGTCGTACTCCAATCAAATAAATCAGTCACTAAAATTGATTGCTTTATGAACATTTCATTATCACAATTCAATAAAAAAAACGGCTATTTTAGACCACTTCATCGACAGTCTCAAAGATGAGACTTTAATTAATACCCAGGGTTTCTCAAAACTGATTGGCGTATGATTATGAAAACGTTGATTTTTCTAAACTAATAAATCCAGAATTTCATAAATCGATGATAGTATACATTTATTTTGATAAAACGAGATTTATTTAGATAAAGATTTTACAAACAATCATTTATTTATTTAAAAGGTGAAGGGTAAAGAATGTTTCGCAGAATATGATTCATTGAAATCAAAATACAGTATACAATTTCGATTTCATATATTTTTGTAATTATATTTGTGGACTGAAACAAAATAAAATAAGGTTATTCACGCTATTTAAATCCTTTTGAAAGTAAAACTAAAAACTGAATTTTATGATAAATCTGAGAAATTTTTGTCGAAAAAATCTTGAGCTATTACATGAATTATGAAAATTATTCTGTAACACATAAGAGCTAAATGCTGAATCGCTCTGTTTTCCATTTTTTTAAAGGCTCGGCTTCAATCAAAAAAATAATTTTTCATATTAATTGTAATTTAATTGTTTCCACTTTAATTTAAAGTTTTACGTGATCTGACAGAAAATTAGAGATATACATATTACATCATATCTTAAGGATTTTATGATAAATAGTATGAGTGAATTATAAAACTATCAAAATTTGATGATTAAAAATATTTTGATGAAGAAACTATTAAAAGACGTTACACAAAATATTTAATTAAAAATTTTAACAAGATTTAAAACTGGCTATCCAGCTGTATGCCAAAGGCGGCTTGTGGTTACTAAATTGCCGTGATTACTAAATTTCCATATTTAAAAAGAAACACGGATCCCAAACGCACATTTTAAATCGGTTGTCTGATTGATTATTACTTCTATTAGTTACAGATCATCCTAGTTTCAAAAAATATATAAAAATAAAACAACAAACAGATGCAATAAAGGTAAAAAATAATAAATTAAATAAAAACCGATAAATAACGAACATTGTTATTTATATTCCTTCATTACAGGTACTAATTAAGAATATGTTGATATTTAAATCAACACGTAACCTTAATAATCTTGAAATCATTAACATTCCAGATGCAAAGATTTAATTATAATGTTCTGAAGATTAATTGTTTGAAGGAATTGGGATTCATGTTAACAAGCACTATTTCAGACAATTGACAACAATTCAAGTATTATTTAGTCAAGCATCTTGTATATGCTCTTAATGATATTTGTTAGGCTGTCTTCGGTTAGATATTTGAAATGACTTTACATGATAGACATTCCTCAATATAGCTTAAGTTAAACTGCTGCCAGATTTTAAGGGATTCCTGTATTATGATAATCTATCTACTTTAAATATATTAATTAAAAATAATGTTATTTTATTGTAGTAGAATTCATATCACCCAGCGTATCATAGTTTTCTCTTAGAGTGTTTCCAGAATCCAAACAATAAGAAATAGAATCCAAACTTTTGAATAAATTTGATTCATAATTAGTAGGTTGTTTGAAATCTTCAAACAGAATTATTATCATCTGGGTCATGTAAATTATAAAGAATGATGTTTAGTTTTATACAAATTATACATAATACAAATTATTTTTTTCAGAATAATTTTAATGATTATTAACAGAAATAAACTACTTCTACAGGTTTGACAACATATTTATAACAACAATTATACTAAACTATAGATTTGACAACATATTTGAAAGATAATAATTATGTTCTTAAGAGTAACTATTATCACAATAGCCATTATAATTGTAATTTAAGATTCTCGTTCCTTGTTTATTCACTTGTTATTTAATTTGCTTGATTGTGACAGCGCTGTTAAACTTTAGTGACATGCATGATCATCTTCTTATTTCAAACTACACTGCTTGACAATTGCTAAGGAACAAGTGATTTATGCTAAAATTCTGTTTGGTTCTTGCAATAATTAAGAGCAAAGTGTCAGCAAAATATCATTTGTGTTCCTACGATCGTGGACGAACAGTTGGACGAATGGAAGCAGATCAAAGTGTCACCACTGTAGCTGCTTCGATGGGTGTATCAAAGAGTGTCATATCGTGATTAAAAAAGGCCGCTGAAGGTGGAAAGGCTTTGCAAAAGCATGCCGGGGGTCGTGGTAGGAACACTACACCTTTAGAGCATCGCTATGTAGCCCTCGTGGCAAAAAAGAACAGAAATTAAACTCCTGGCCAGATAGCTGCAAACCTTGCAACCGCTCCCGGTACGTATGTTTCTGCAAGAACCGTCTCGCGGCGATTAAATCAAGTTGGTTTGTATGCACGGAAGCCTGTTCTTTGCATTCCGCTTCAGCCACGCCATCGTCGTGAGAGATTACGCTGTTGTAAGGTACATATTGGTTGGGATATCCAAAATTGGTGTAGAGTGATATTCTCAGACGAATCTCGTTTCAATGTGACAAGCGATTCTGGCCACCAATTACTGTGGAGAGAGCGTGGAACACGTTATGCACAACAGTTTGTTAGTGAACGTGATCGGTACGGCCCAGGCGTGAGGGTGTGGGCAGGCATCATGCGCAATGGCAGAACGCCGCTTCACATCTTTGAGCGAGGAAGCTTTACATCGCAACGGTATTGCAGAGAGGTTATTCTGGATCATGTTCGTCTTTTTAAGGGTGCTTTAGGTCCAGACTTTTTTTATGGATGATAATGCACGGTCACACAGAAACATTAAGATATCGGACACACTGTAAAGTGAAAATATTGTCCGTATGCATTGGCCTGCTTACACTCCCAACATAAATCCCATTGAACATGCCTAGGATGCTCTTGGCATACGTGTTTCACAAAGAACCAACCCTCCCCGAACAGTGCAAGAGCTCAAAATCGCCTTGTGAGAGGAGTGGGACAATATCCCCCAAGAACTCCTCGATAGTTTAGTGGAGAGCATGGAGAACAGATGCAAAATGTGCATTAGTGCCCGTGGTCATCATACATCTTACTGAAGTACTTATGTCTGCATCATTCTTACCTGAAGATTAATTTTTGTGGGAATGTTTGGAAATCATCCAAAGAGCATCTTTTTTATTTTTAAGTTTTTAATTCTTCGATGTGTCGATATCTGCACCATTTTGCACTGTAATAAATGCACATTCTCCCTACTAAGTATGTACTTAGTTTTATTTCTTCAATCATAGTCTGTACTTAATTATTCCGAAAAACGTAACTGTTCCTTAGCAATTGTCAAGCAGTGTAGAATAATCAATTTTAATAAACATGGGTTAACCCATTTCAAACCAGAGAGAAAACTCAAATGACGTAATGAAATAACGGAACATAAATGAAAGCACCTCGAATCATTTATTGAAGAAGAAATGCAGGAGTCATTTCTCTTCAGGCAGATACTGACAACTATTGAGCATACTAGACTGCATTCTTAATATTTCTGGGAAAGAGGGAAAATAGTGAATAGTGCAGTAATATGGTTTGCTATAAGGTTTTTGTTTCTTTTTTCTAAGATAAAACATATCCCCATATTGGTACCCACGCCATTAAATTAATTATTATTTTAGGATATCAACTTTAGAATAGCCTTAAATGTCTAAGAAAATTTTACAGATAGAAACATCTTTAAGCTATCCAGTTCATCACTTGTGACATGTCTACAGGTGGTTCCAAGTTAAGAAAATGTATGGAACGTAAGATGTTGATAGTAATTTGCTTCTTAGTTCAGATTAAAACGCTTTTTATGTATGCTTTAATTTATCAAAACTGAATAAACTATTACTAATAATAATTATACTATTAGTAGAACTATTACTAGCAGTAGAATAATATCCATTCAATATACTGTTGCATGAAATGAGAATAACCAACTATTTTCTAAAAGTACCACACCACAGATTTATAAAAAAAAATTGCTTATAATGATGAACTTCTTGTAGTAAAAAGGATTTTTTACCACTTCAAAATATTAATTATTGCTATTTTGACAATTAATACTTAATCATTCACATAATTTCGACATAACATAAAGTGGCATTCGTCTATCCAGATTACATTTTTTGGAAGAGAAGAATTTGATTTACCAGAAATAAGTTCCAAATTATAAAATTTTTGACACCTAGCGTATTAATGTCCATGTTATTGTTCAATGGTTGTAACGGTCTTGGATTTTATGAATACTCTATAGATGTCAATTATTAAATTAAAATATTCTAGACTAAATTTTTGTAATTCTGAATTCTGAAGTAGCAGTTATTCCTTCAACATGGGATTAACTTGAAAAATAAATGAACTGACTGATAATATAATTTGATAAAGTGTTAATTTCTGAATCATTTGCATAAGTATCATTAACAATTCTTTCTTCCCCTTATTTCCAAGGGGAGGTAAGTATATTTGTAATTTGTTAATTCATAAACAATGTTGTAAGTATTCTTCATAAAACTACGATAGGAATTAAAAAATATTTTTCTATTTTTTATAGAGGTCAATGCTACATTTATATACTATAAAAGTGATCATCATATCCAGTTTTTCTTATTTGCTGTAATATAATTTTTTTTTTTGAAAAGTATACATGTATGTGCAAATAACTTTATTGTTTTTCTTCTGCATTCCAGTTTTTTTAGAGATATCTTAAATGACTCGTTCCTCTTGATTTCTTTATAAAGTAGATGTTGCACTTATTGACTAATCGAAATGAATAACATCATGCGTGATTGACGAATTTCTATGAAACCATGATGATTGAATTACATACTGTCACACATATATTTGCATGTCTTTTTCTGTGTCAAATAAATTTATGTCTCTAAATTAGTTTCCATCTAAATTTGTGATAAATCTATTTAAATTTTAGAATAAGCGTATACCTGAAAAATTGCGCCCGCATAGCCGTTAAAGGAGAAACATTTTATTAATTGATGTCACTGACTATTACGGACAATATACTTTTTTTCATTTTTTACTATTAGCCTCCACAGAACTTAAAATATTATTATATAATTTTTAACCTTATTTAATGAAAATTTCTAATTGAAAATCTAGAAGCGGAAATTTGGGAATTAAAAGATTAATTCATTCATTTAGAACAACTTCTAAACATTTACAAAATAATATACGAAGAGAAAAATTAAGGAAAAATTCAATAACAAATATAAAACAAAACGAAAATCGAAAATAAACAGGAGTAATATATATAAATATAAGCGCATACAAATACCCAGGCATTACGAATGCACAAAAAGCTGCAATTTAAGAAGCGCTCCAAATTTTCACATTTATTATAGCATTTGGGGTGAAAGCAGCATCTTTTCATTATATTGTTTTATACTTTTTTACTAAAAATGCTATAATACCTTTGAAATAAATATTAACTTTTGTTTCTGATGAGCAATTAACACATTTGTCGAATTTTGTTTGCATTTTATTTCTACCTTTTTAATGATGTATACTATATTTATATATATTCCATTGGAAAGAGAGAGGAAGAAAACTCTTACTCTGCATTCAACTTCAAAGTGAAAAGTATAAAACAAATTCTAAGAGAATTAAATTCCTAATTAAGGAGCATAAACAATTCTATAGCATTAAATTCACAAATAGAAATTATTCGAAAAATATTTTAATCGCATTAAGTTACAGAAATATTTTCCATTCGAAGATAGTTGGAAACCTTGTGTAAACATTATATTTTATTTCTATTTCCAAAACTGAAATAAGAATGCCGAAAGAAATGATGAAGTGGGTTCGATGTTATATTCGGGCTCTAAAAATAGAATGGAATTTTTGCATTATCAAGTCATGAGCTTATTTATATACAAGTGAATGTCAGAGCCCTTCAAATACTGAATGGGTCTCAGACTAATAATTTTTCCTTATTTCTTAAAAGAAAATAAGAAGCGTCAGTGGATATTGATTTGTTGTCTTGTTTAATGGAATAATAATAATTCCAAGGAGTTTTCATCTAACATTTGCAATTTATTTAAATATCATATCTTCAAAGTAAATTTTCTTTTAAAGAATATTATTGAATAATTTATAAATACTATCTTAATAATTAAAAAACTCAAATACTCGGGAAATTTCGATTTGTCATCTTGATTTTATAATAAATACAATGCGTGTAATATTTTTTTTGTGTAAAATGATATTTAAATTTAAATGAACATAAACACGCATTTTGGAAGATAAAGAAATAAAAGTGGCAACTATTTTTTTTTGGGGGGGGGAATTCTTATGGTTATTAAAAATAATATTTTAAATTTTGAGAATTGAAAAAAAAAACATTTGCTTAATTAAAAGAGCAATTCAGAAATAAGTTAAATAAGTTTATAAAATTTTTAATAGTTCAAATCGGACTATTTATTATATTTAAAATGTATCAGAAAAACTCATGATATTGAAACATTTTTTAAAACAGATCGAAAATACTTAAACTTAAATAAAATGCAGCAACCAAAATGAAGAATAGGTATTAAATTGCAAAGGTATATCAAATAAAAATGCTTTCAAAATGGCAACAAACGAATATAAAACGTACATCTTCTTTCTTTTAATAATACAAATACGCTAAGTCGATATGCTTGTAATGAAATACCTATTATCGGTGTGGTATTTATAAAACTTTATATTTGTAGGAATTTCGTATTTAAACTTTAGAGCATTTCTGGCACAAATGAAATTTGAAACGAATCGAACTTGAAATCAAAATAAATTTTTTCGATTAACATTTGAATGACAAAATGTATTTTTAAAATATTCAACGATATATTTTTATTTCATCCTAAATGGTTATAGAAATAAATATTTCTATGTCGAATTATTTTTAAAGAGAATATGGTATGGATAAAATATATAAATGGGAAAATAAGAGAAATAGCTCCGAATAGTATAAATGACATCGTTATGCATATATACATGCTATTTTAACCTCTTCAATTCCATAACGAATCTCTTCATATATATATATATATATATATATATATATATATATATAT
>JAPMOR010069566.1:0-46608 GCA_026543865.1 Argiope aurantia | reverse complement strand
TATGTATGATTATAATCTGCTTACATTTCTTTTAAATAAATCTACATGTATTTTTTTCTCTATTTTAATGGACTATGACTCATGGTCTCATCCCGACACTATCGGATTTTCAAAGTGAAAAAGTTGAGTAAAATACATATGAAATAAAAATTCAATTTATGTTTTTCAACTCATAATCTACAATAATATTTTCATTGCAATGATCAGATTCAATCCAAATATTCAATTGCATGCTTTTGGCAATGTTAAAATAAATATTAAAAGACATTATCAAAAGACCTTAGAGATATCATAACCAACAGAAACTATTCCATCCTCATTGTTTTGTTGCAGACTAATTTTTTATTGACTTAGTTTTTTTTTTTTTCCTTCTTCTTTTGTGAAGAGACCTTTCTTAAGGGGATGGCACCAATTATTTCATGAAAGAACTAAATGAAGGGAATTTATATCACTCCACCAAATCTTATTTATGTGATATGGGGAAGAAAGGTATATTCATGTGTAAATGTTTAAAAAGAGCACTAGATGGATAAAAAAACGCATCCAAAGAATTTTATTTAAAGTGAAAATATTCATTGGCTAAAATTGTATAGTAATTTCATGAAAAATAATTTAATCTGTACCTTGAGACAATTTAAATAGCAAAACTTGATTTTAGAGATTTTTTTTATGTTTAAATAAATAGTATGTTATAACTTTATACTTTGTTTTCGAATTGGAAACGCTTATGAAATATATCTATCCAAATGAAGATCTTCATTACGACTTCCTTGAGAGATTATAATACAGTACGCGAAAAAAATATAAGGACAACATGTAATTGCATGAAAATATGCTTTATTTCCATTTCACCTAAATGAAATTTTTATATTTCTTACTTCTGCTGCATAATTTTGTTATAACACTTATACCACACAAAAAACATAATTTAGCTTCAAAATATTGATTTTACAAAATTTAATATTAAAGGAAATATGGAAAAAATTATAAGGACATGTTGTAAAATACTTAAAAAATGTTTCAATAATCAAGAAAACTACCTTTTTTGTCAATCACTTGAATAAGCCGAGAGGTCATAGATCCTGAAAGATCTTTTAAAGTGTCCACAGATATTTTTTCCCAAGCGTCTTTGATAGCGACGACAAGATCTTGTGTACATTGATACTGTGTGCCGTTTTTATAAACTTCTCGGGCTAGAAGTCCCCGTAAGTTTTCGATTGGATTAAAATCGGGACTTCTCGCCGGCCAATCAAATAAATTTACAGAATTAGCTTCAAACCAGAGTTTTGCACTCGTAGAAACGTGTATCGAAGCATTATCCTGCCAAAAAATATAGTCCCCTGAAGTAATTAGTGGCGCTTCAGGTAACAAACTTTCTCCTAACATATCAATATACCTGTCCGAAGTCATTTTACGGTTGATAAATACAATTGGAGTGGTTCCATTTGCCGTAAAAGCGCCCCATACCATAACCGAGCCACCACCATATTGACGCCTGGAAAACACTTCCTTGGTCTCTCGCAGATCATACCAAAAATAACGAAAACCATCAGGTCCATCAAGATCGAACTTTTTTTCGTCCGAAAAAATTGCATCAGCCCACTTTTGACCAAAAGAAATGTATTTTTTGGCAAAGTAAACTCTTCTTTTCTTATGATGATTTGTAAGAGGGGGGCGTGACACTAATTTCCCATAAGAAACTTGAGGATGTTTACTCAAAACATTTTGAACAGTCCTTGTTGAGCATGGTGAACTGAAATTTTGTCTAACTTCATTTGCGGTTTCTCTTTTCTCTCAAGGTCTCCTTACAATCATTCTTTTTTATCGACGAGTGAGAATTTCTGGTCTCCCAGTTCACTTTTTCATACCATACATCCCAGGATTTTTTAGAAAATGATAAACCCCCGTTTTAGATCTCTTGATTCTTTTTGAAATTTCCCATCCACTTAATCCACATTCCCAAAAAGCAACAATTTTTCCTTTTTCAGAGTCAGAAAGTTGAGTTCCTTTGGGCATCGTTTAAAAATTCCCACTGAAAGTCGCCGAGTGGGAAATTCTTTTCGCAAATGAATCTTTTAACTCGGAATTGTCATTTTATGCTTTCAAATATGCAAATTTTTCAATAATTACTGGAGAAAAAGCAATGTTCTTATACTTTTTTCCGTTTTCATTTAGGTTTAAAAATCAAAATTTTAATTTTAGCAGATTTAAAATTGAAAATTTTAATTACTTTACGCATAAAATATTTTAGTTTTACTTCTATTTTTGCTGCAAAAATTTGCGTACGATTCTGTAAACAAGGCTTCTAGAATTGACGATTTTTCGCGTGTCCTTATAATTTTTTCGGGCACTGTAGGTTAAGGTAGATAATGCTATATAATAATCTAAGATTTCCATCTGAGACAACTATAACAAACATTTTCACTCATTCATTTTAGAAGTAAAATCATTAAAGGAGAAGTTTGAAACACTATCATTTTTTTTAAAAAATACCCTCAGTAACATTTTTGATATAAGAGTCAAGAATTATTATTGGAAATATATTTTGAGCTGTGTAAATAACTCAATATCGGATTGCATTCTACGAAAAACATAGTTGATATTGCCTTTAAATATTAATTTAGATTATGATATAAACAATACTACTTGATGATAATAAACGGTTTCATTTTTATTTGAAAAAAAACGTGTTTTTTTTTAACTATCTGAGAGTTGTTGTTACTATTTTATTATATGATAGGTTAGCTCTCTAACAAAAGTATAAATATTCTATAAAAATTATGTAGAATTATTTATTTTAAAACAAGATTAAAGGACATTTTCAATATTATATTTTATTTACATTTAAATACATTTGTTAACTTATTTTAATAAAAATAAATTTAAATATCTGTTTATTGAAATAGCAAAAACATGTATGTCATGGGAAAATTTAACCACTTTAGGATTTCTAAATTCAGTTTAAATTCTTGATAAAGAAGGCTTAAAAATTTCTCTAATTCAAAACTCAAAACCATTTCAAAATTACTTAGGTACCTTTTCTTATTCTTATTAAGGAAAATATTATATAAATTACTTCAATAACTAAATAAGAAAGTAGCACACATTGAATTTCAATGAAGAAAAATGTCATGAAAATATGCAAGAATACTGAAATTAAGATACAGCTGGAGTGGTTTTATCATTCTCTAAAATATCAGTTCTCATCAAATGAATTGAGTAAAACGAGGCGATATCTTCATTTCAGAACCAAGTTCGCTCTCTACTTACCTCTCAAAATATGGACTTGCATGTAATGACTTCTCGATTTGCGCAGAATTTGAATATGACATCGCTGTGTCGTAGATCAATGATCTATGACACAGATGTGTCACGCTGTGTCAAAAATTGATAGATTCGGCTATGTCAAGGCAGAAAACCTGCAGCAAATATCATTCTTTGTAATAGGTGAATCAAATCCAGTATACTCTTAAGAAAAATATTCTAAATTTCCTTCTTCAGATAAAAAAAAATAATAATGTAACAAGGAAAGAAAAAACTCTGTTATTCTAACAAAAATTATAATTCTGATGAAACTCGAGATTTTGAGGAATCTTCATGTGCTTGACTGCCCTGAATCTGAAACACATTATTTTAGAATGAAGGCTACCTCTCTGTGAACACGGTATATCAATACGTTGAATAAGAAGAATGAAATAAGGTATATGGACTTAATATACCATGTTATATATATATTTATATTATTAATATATGAATTCTTCTTATCCTCTCCTCCTATTTCGAGATAAAATAAAATAATTTCATTCATTAAGGGAATCAACAGAGGGAAATAAGGGGATAATGGAGATTGGAAAATAAATTTACACTCATCAGTATTTATTGAGATGCAAAAATATTTGACATTTCCTATTTGTCAAAAAAAATGTCCAACTCATTTTAAAATAAAGCATCTAATAAAAATGTAAAAATTATAATAACAAGAATTTATAAAATTAATCAAAGTTTTTATGTTGATATAAAATGAAAAATAGTAACAATTACAATTAAAGAGAGAAGGGCCGAAGTAGGAACTTCTCTGATTCCTTATAAATTCAACTCGTTTTAAAATAGGGTATCTAATAAAAATAGAAAACTTATAAAAACAAGAGTTTTGAAAATTAATCAATTTTTTACGTTAATTAAAACTGAAACATTGCAATTACAATCAAAGAGAGAAGGAGTTAGCAATATTCAGAAATAGGAATTTCTCTTATCGATTATTTCTTATAACTTATAAATTCAACGTGTCTGTATTAATACTCTTGGATTGTTTTTTCTCATCAATTCTCCGAAATCTTAAAAGAATACTTTAATTATTTATTCCAAAAATTTAGTTGAAGCAAATTGAAATAATCAGTAAAGTATCTACTGGTTTTCCTATGCTTCATCGTCAAATATTTTCTATTCATTTACATTTTCATTTTCTTATGCATATTTTTTAATACTCATCAGGTAATAAAAATTAAAAGATTCACTGATTTTTTCTGTAATTTTTTAAAAAAAATGTTTATTATGCTTTTGCCCTAGGAAGAAAATCATTTTGATTTGTACGTTCCATGATTAGAAATATTTTAAAATTTTTAAGTAAAAATAAATACAAATCTAAATGATCAATCACCATATCATGAAACATTTTTTTATATTTTTTTAGGTTAAGAAAAGTGTATGGAACTAAAAAAAGAAACAAATGATGCAGAAAATGAACACATTTATTTATTTTGCACTTATTTAATAAAAAATTTATACTTTTTTTTAAGAATTAAAAAAAAAACTCTGATGTTGTGTATGAACGAACTATAAAAATAAGATAGATGTCAAAAGATAATTACAATGTGCTTTAATGCATGATTTATATTCTGAATTATAAGAAAACTTTAGAAAGTCATAAGTGATAATACACTTTTCAGACAAGAAAGAAAGAGAATTCAGCTTTAGCCTTTCTCCTTTACTCAAATGCAAATTGGCAGTTTTAGCTCTAAGTAATTTCAGTTCTGATTTTTTTTAACTATGACGGCGTAATTATAACTTTTTTTCATATTCGCTTGTAAAATAAATCATATTTTAAGACTGCACTAATTAGCCATCCTGCAGTTTTGAATATTTTGATTGTGTAGCTTATAAATGATAAAGTCTGAACTGTTTGGAAGTAATGGCTTCCTTAAAGAACCTTTGAACTTTTTTTACCAGGATATTTAATATATAATATTTAATGTACTCAAGACTATACTAATTAGTTATTACAAAGTTTTCTATACTTCAATTATGCCTTTTATAAATAAAAATTAAGTTGCGATAGTTTCTAAAGAAGGATGTTCTTAAAAGCCCTTTAAAGATTTTATTGTTTATAAATTAATAAATAGTTATCTAATAAATTTGAAAGCATTTGTTTTTCTTAAATTCTTTGCTTTGAATTAGCTTCAATTTTGAATGTTATTTTAAAATTTTGCTTAAATGTAAAAAAGACAATTCATCCACAAAATAAAGAAAATTTTCCATGCAAAATTTTCAAATATCTATCTTATATTATCTTAAAAACTATAAGTTATGCTCTTATTTTTCTATTTAAATGAATATTTGTATTTCACTTTTTTTCAAAATAACTTACATTTTTCTTATTCTTTTCCATCTCACTTTCTGTTATTAAATATTACGTAAGAAGTTGACAAAGAAATTCCTAAAAATTTCATAATTCTTTTGTTATAATCTAAATATTGTATACTTTGATACAATCGAATTCGATATGGGTTTCATTCCATTCAAACATGAATAAACATGAGAATAATTGTTATTATTCTTTTATGCTTTTAAAGATGAGAGAATTCATCAATATCTTATGTCTTACTTCATGTCTACTTAAATAAAAATCGTCTTATGATATTCTTAAGAATTACATTCATTACTAAAAGAAGGAAAATAATCGAATTATTTCTTGATACGCAATATAAAACCCTACAAGTGTATATTTTTGTTGTATTATAGTTTGGTAGATTATTATTTTAAAAACCGTGTATTATTGTTACGTTTTTGCCATTTTTTTTCTTAAAAGCATAATATATGTTCTGTATTATATTGATATTTACTTCAGAAAGAAGACTTTTGCTTATTCCAAATTAAGTTTCTATAAAATTGTTTCCTTTATAAACGAAAATCACATACCATTAAGACATCAAACAGAAATAAATTATTAACAAGTTTATATAAGTATTTCGATTAAAAAATATTATTAAAATGACTATTTATGCTTCTTAACATATAAAGTTTAATGAAGATGAATAGCAAATTTGAAGAAAAAGAATCCTTAATTTTATAGTGGCAAAATCTTCGGAAATGTTTAAAATATTCGTTCTGTAAATAGAAAATTTTCAAAGAATTTGTTGCAATGAAATATATCAGAAATCAATAATTTTAACTTCATTTTTAACAAAATTAATGTAAGAAGTTTTATGCTAGTATTTTCCTGATTTTGTAATATAAAATTTATTTGCTTCCATAAATCTGTCCTTTTTCTCACTTAAATCAGTTATATTTTTTTATAATATTTAATTAAAAAATATATATAATGCATATTTAACAGAGTTTTTGTCAATGAGCTTTTTCTTAGTTTCAAAATGTTATTTCATCTACAATTTTTCTACGCCACAAATTAATTATAAAATTCCTTTATAACTTTTACTGCCTTTTCTCTATGCGAAGTGTATTTTTTATGAAGATCTTGAAAATTTAAAGCTTGAGATTAATTTTTCTAATTTTGGCATCACAAGAAAAATATTTATATTCTTATTTTCATGCAGTGTTTTTTTTAAAAATATTTTGTAATCGCCAGAGAATTGCAAAACATTATCATGTGTTATTTCTCTTAGGCTAAAATACCTATAAAGAAAAATATGATACATTAATCTTATTTACTGTGGATGAAGGCATTGAGATGCATGTACGGTACAAGTGTTTATTCCCGTTTTCCTTTGTTTTGATGATAAGAAAAATAAGCTCAGGAATGCAATAATAGGAATCAACCATGAATACGTAATGATTAATTTTACGTTCATATAATTCATTCTGACAGAAAATAATCACATATGTCCGTTAATATCAAAAACAATCCGTCCGCCAGATGAATCCACTTTACGGGATTTGCAGTGATCATTTAATGTTATCACCAAGTGATTGAATCTCTGTCTCACTCAATTGTTCCGGTTATTATGTATTCTAGACCATTCTTCCTGGCCGGATATTACAAAGCTTTCAAAATATCCCTCCAAAGGATGGAACAAGAATACTCCAGACACACGATGAGATTTGTCTGGGGAACGTGATTACCAATTCAAATAGCAGCCAGTAACTGATTTAATCACTCAGACGTATCGAGCTATTTGCAGCCAGGCTAGTTATATGATGTTTGCCACTACATTTAATAATATGTTGAATAAGATTGATGATATTGTTTAATGAAATGAATGATTAAATAACATGATTTTTTTTCTTGAAATGTTCTTCCTTATTAATGATTCGTAATAAAGTCAAGTAGCGAAAAATACTTCAATGCTCATCTCAAAACTTTTCTGATATTCCGTATGGATTTTATATATTACAGATCCTAGAAGAACGAGTTATTATACAGATGTATTTTTTTAAACAATTTAATTTAAGACATGCAGTTAATCGCAATATGAAAATCGGAATATGTTTGTTCCAAAATAATGGAATCGAATGCCATTTATAAAATGATTAAAAATATCTGTAAGAAAATTACGACGTTTTTTGATGTGGAAAGAAGTATAATATTGTTGAGGAAAAAATTGCTAGATATTTGGAAAATACTCAATTTTCTTATTGTTAAAATATTTCAGTTTTTTCTACATTATCTTTCTACATTCCCTGTTTTAATTTTCACGACAATAAGAAAAATTATAATTATTTTCTCGTTTAAAAAGAATTGAGTAAATCAAAATAAATCATTTTTTGCGAATAAATAATGATTTCGTTCTTTATAAAGAGAATAATTTTAAAAAATTGAATTTCTATGAAATAATTTAGGAAATCTTAATCATAAAAAATAAATTCTTGAGAAATGTATTTTTGCTTGTTGAAGTTATCATTTTCCAATGTATTGTTATGGTGAGAAATCTTGATTATCAAAGTCAAAATTTTAATTCTTAGGGTTAGTTCCATGTAAACCTTCTCCTCTTCAGTTGTCACTTTTTTTACACGACTTGACAGAAATCTGCTGTAAGGAATTTGCAAAGGTAATGTCATTCAATACTTCTATTATACGATTTATTCTGCTTAATTCATTTGTTATTCTGTATTCAATAATTTTTATCTTTCGCAGATATTATGAAGATTTCCACAACTGGATCTTTTAAGAGTATCCCAAATACCGAGAGATACGGAGAAATATCTGAGCAACTCTCTTGCCAGCTCTAGTCGTATCCGACAGCTAAACTTGTGATTCAAGTATTTAAGACACAATGCCAACAAAAATTTGCAGTATGCAAAGTATTTAACTTTGCCAATCTTATTAAAAGCTTTAAGGGTAATGCATTTATTTATTATTAAAATATGATTTTAATTTAACATTTTTATGTTTTTGAGTAAAGGAGAAAATAGTATTTCCAAAAAAAAATAATTGTTTTATTTCCTTATTTCCATTTAATCAATTCAGAATTATTTATAATCTTTGATGCATTTAAAATTTTATCATAATCATTTTAATTGTGCATTTCATAGAACCAAATAATTTCGAAATCAAATCAATCAAAGAAAATAAATTATTGTTAGACAATATAATATGTCCAGTTGGATGAATTCGAAATTTCTTTAATTTCAGATTTTGTAAAACTAGCAAGTTTTTTTCTAAGAGGGAAAAAAATACTTAAGTTAGTTTAATTTAGATGAAATGTGTCTATTAGTTCTATCTTAGAAAATATAGATCCGTTGTGATTATGAAGTTAAAAATATATAAAATGGACTAACGAAACAAATAAAACTCAATAGTTCATTTGCTTATTAATGTTCTTACGATGCTAAAGAATAATTCATAAAAGTGTGAATAATTGATGAATCAAGGAAATTGAGCAAGAAGCAGAAAACATGAGAATTTATTACATTGATTAGCATAAAACTGCATTTTAAATTCTGCGTTTGAATTTAACGGCGTATATTCAAAGATTTTAAAGAAACTTCAAATAGTAAATGGAAAATGCATGCAATATGCAAGAAACACAAAAAAATTCTTTAAAGAATGAATGAAAATTGTTATCAAATTATATAAAGAGTGAATACTTCTCAAATCTTTCGTTTACATATTTGAAACTTTATATATATTTCAATTTTAAACATCAAATATAGGATTCTCTCAAGACATATGATTTTTTTATGTGTGTGTATGTTGTATTTTCATTCAGATATTCAGTACTAAAATGTATTCATGAATGCAAGCAAGATGTAAAGAAATACCATAAAGTTGAATTTTGAATTTAATATCGAATTCGACTTATATATATCTATATGTATATATTAAACAGAAACAAATGTCAGAATTTATTTTTCTTGGAAATCTTTTTGACTTTTTATATCATTGATATGAATAGAGCTAGAATGATCTGTAATAAAATCTATGATGAAGCCAAAAATTAATTATTGATTATCTAATGATTTAATGAATATTTGTAATTCTTCTACTTCAACAAAAGTAGAAAGCCCATCGTTTTTTTTTTTTTTTGAAAGAATAGAATGCTAAATTAAAACCGAAAAAGGTATTTTTTTTTCCTCTTAACAAGAAAAAAAAAGCAACCAACAATTCATAAATATGCTGAATAATAATTAAGGCGCCTTTCTCCCCAGAATCCATTTTCCGTGTCATGATTATGAGAAATCTCTGGGAAATCATAAATGCTAATTTATTTTCTAAGCAAGAAAACAAAAGGATTTAGCTTCATTTTTACTTTGACCATTTTGTAAATAGGCAGCTTCCCTTATAAAGAATTATAATCCTAAATATTTTTTTTCCTTATGATGGAGTACTTTGGACTTTCTTTTGTATTCTGTTGGTAGAAAATTAGAGATTTAAGACTTCACTAATCAGTTGTCACACAGCTGAGATTACTTGATTTATATTAAAGATGCTTTATAACAAATATTTTCGTCAAAAAGTCTCTTGGATGTTTTCATTATAGGTAAAGGTGAATTTAATTTTTAATAAATTTAAAATATAAGAAAATTTATATTTTCGAATTTTGCTTTAATTAATGTTCAGAAATACTTTATAATTATTTACTGAAACGAAGAAAATCTGCATAGCCTTCTCAAAAGAAACAACATTCTTCTTCTTATTTTTTTTTTAATTCAGGATAATAGTTTTTCCCCCTTTGGAATAGAAAAATAAAAATAAAAATCAGTATAATTAGTATATATCATAGACATTTCCCATTCTATGAGATATTTATCATTTATTTTATTTTTAAATGAAAATCATATTGCATTTTTAAACAATTTAACTGGATTTTTTTTTCTTTCTCACTCTGTGTAGAATTACAAATTAAGAATGAAAGTAAAACGGCTATTTATAAGACATAATGTTATATATATATATATATAATTATGATCAATTTCTCAGTTGCAATCCATTCCTTTGGGAAATTTAAAGAAATGTGCTACTAATTAGAAAATTCTAGTTATAAAGATCTGAAAACATTTGATTCTATGATGTATATCATCATTATTTTTAAATTTCCATGCATTATCTGAAGATTAAAAATACTCGAAACAATGGGGATATGATATATTTCTTGCTTTTTTAATATATTGACATTCCATTCTTTACAAGATAAAAATTTATCATTGGAATACGAAATAAATAATTTTCATGAATGGAAACCATTTTGGCTATATACTTTTTATGTGGGTAGAAGTTAGGAGAACTTTATTTCTAAAGCTACTATATCTTTACATTTTACTTAATTTCATTTTTGCATGGGGCTATTATTAATATATCGGATCGGATTTCCAAACGTTTAAAGCGGAAATCTCGCAAAAGTGGATTTGATTCTAATTTGTTTTCTAAGTGAAGATTTTTCAGCTAAGGTATTATGGAAATTTTTGGAAAAGTTCCCACTCATATTAGAGGGTACTCGACACCATATCTAAATTCCCAATGTCTATCTCAAAAAGTCCTCGTATTGTTTCTACATTATAGTAAATGAAATTAAACAAAATGTGTATACGAAATGTTAAAAAAAATAATTGCATTAGTCGAAACATTTTACCTTGAGATATTGCGGAATTTCCCCATTTAAGAGTTTCTTTAATTCGAACCAACACAGCTTGAATCATGTTCTCTATCATTTAAGTGAAACTCCGAAAATGGCCTTTATATCCAAAATTTGAGGTTTATATTAAATTGTGGAACAATTATTAATAATAAATTCGTTTCAAAAATACTTAAAATAGTAAATTGAAATTGATGAAATGAGGGAAATTAAGCATATAAAAGCAAATGATTGAACCAACTTACATCATTTGACTGTAAAAAAGATATCATACAAACATTATTAGCATTTTTCTTTTCGTGAAATTACAGTATACTGAAAAATACTAGAAAAGTTCGCACAATAACCTTCAAAATGTTTGATGGCGTGATTTAAAAGTTAATTATTAGAACTTTTTGATACCTTAAATATTTAAAAATTTCCATGACTTTCTTGTAGGTATTAACATTATTGGAAATTAAGGGACCCAATTTATTCTCCATTTGAATCAGGACCACCGTATTTATTTTCAAATATATGATTTACAATTAAACGATTGTATTTATGATTAGTGTCACTTGTTATGTATAATAAATGATATTGATAGTTTGAATTCTATAAATTATTGATTTGTGAGGAACAAATGAATTTTGCTAAAAAATTAAGTTATTAGCTGGTATTTTAGAGAAAATTAATTATGGATCAAAATAATTTTATGATAATGACTAAGATAAAAAAAAATGCTGAATCATTAAAATTTATATGGACCATACTGATAAACGCTGAACAATGTTTTGAAATTTTTCTTGAGAAATGTGTTGCAAATAATATAGTTATTAATAGTTGCACTCTTCTTATTACATTTGATTCAATATTAACCATGCATCGAAATATTTTTTATTTGTTTTTATGATAATTTTAATACTATATTCACTTAGAATCTTTTAAATAGATATAAAATTGCCTTGCATAACAGTTCTGTTTTATGAATATTTAGTGTAATGTATTTTTAATAAGCGAAACTGATTCTCAATTAAACTTATTTATTATATTATAAATATTTTACATTTTTGTTAAAAATTGCTTCAAAATTATTTAAAATTTGATTGTTTTAAAAATTCGTATTAAAACAAAATAACTTTGTTTCAATACGAAATATTGTATGAATATATTGTGAATCATATTAAATTCTAAATAACATTTTCTTTTTAGAGGATAAAAGCAAAACTAAATCTAAACATTTTTAAATAATAAACAAAATTTTTATCTGAATAAAATTTATATCCAGAATAAAATTTATGTCTGAATGTTATCAAAGCAGAGAAAATACGAAAATATTTCATTTTGATGTCTAGATATAAAGAAGTCCTTATACAATTGAAACAGAAAGTGGTTGAAAGGCCCAAAGTAAACAAGATAACCTTTTACATTCAAACAAATACAAGCTTTCAGGAAGAAATGATTGAGTTTATTCAAAGTGATGTTCAGATTCCAAAAATAGAACCGATTTCAGCCTTACCGAGTCAGGAGCTTATTTATATATGGGTGAAAGTTAAAGATTACGAAATCCAGAATGATCGTCAGACAAATAATTTATTTTTTATTGCTCAAGCGAAAATAGGAAAGTGTTGTTTGCGAAATTTTATGATAGAATCATATCTGCTCACAGGTATGACTTTCTAAAAGTTCCGTTTTTCATAAAAGTATTATTATTGAGTAGTATCTACTTCATGAAAAGTTATGTACAATTTAAATAATAATTCTTTTAGAGTTTCAGTAATTCCTATTCAAGAATATACCTTATAATAATGAATTCAAGATTTTGGATTTCTTCCATTTTTAATTATTTAAAACAAAAAGTGAGAGAAACAGACAAATTTTTATTGAAAATGTTTGTTTGGCGCATAAAGTAAAAAAATAAGGACAAAGTAGTGTTATTCTTTGTTTTAAGACATTTTACTTATATTTAAAATGAAATCAATAATTAATGTTTTTGTGTTTAATAATAACTACTGTTAATCAATAAATCTTGAATATTATTATTCTGTTTATGTACTTGCATGAAAAATATTCTATCACTATTTTAAGAGTTTTCCGAATGATATTTCTAAATATAATTTTCAAATTGGATTACAACATTATTTTTCTTTTGATGAAATTTATTTTATGTCTTACCAACATAAAATTAAATACTCAGAGAGTAAATATCTTAATGAATTGAAAAAGCATCAGATACATTTTCTTCAAATACATGTGAACAAGTACAATGATTGAAATATAAATTTACGTTAACAACATCTTATAAGATGACTAGTTCGATGAGTTACAATGAAACTATGAATCTCTTTATGACTAATTATTGTTATGACATTAGTCAATATTAGTTTGTTGAGTTTCGTGAAAGATTGTATATAATGGTCACATTACACATACTATAAAATAAGCGTAGTAAGAAAATTTATTTATGGTACATTTTCAAAAAGAAAGTTAACAACTACTTTCTATTTTTCAATAATGTTCTTTCTATATAAGAAGTGCACTGTCACTGGTTTCGCGTTTTATTCCCAGCGCTGCCATTACCTTAAATGAAATTTAAACGAAACTTATTTTTAGACAAAGCTTCTTTTTTTTAACAGGCTTCAACTAAAAACTTATGTTTATATTCCTCATATATTATAATTTTAATTAAAATCAAATTATATTTATGTACAGTCATTTACTTTTACACTGGAATGAAATACCTTAACACTCATAAATTCCCATGGCTTGATATGATACTATAATAAACATTGGTTACAAACATAGGATATATTTGAAAATCCCCATAAATAAAAAGAAAAAGGAAAAATTTGTTTCTTTTTAATAGAAAAGGCAGAAAAAGAAACCTCTAGTCAAAAAAAGTTGCTCCCTTAAAATTTCAATTATTTTGATTTTGCAGAATATAATTTATCGTATTGAGGTGAAAATAAGTATGGCAAATTAAACGAATACAACTCATTAACTATTCAATTGGGTATGTAGTCATCCGAGGCTACCAAAATACATTGACAGCAATGGGTATGAGCACTGAAATCCTTTCCTCCTCTAATTTTCTCGAAGACAAACTCCAATTCAAAAAGTATTGTGAATGTCACTGAATGGTTTACCAGATAACTTTTGAGGATATAATCAAACATTGTTCTTTTGTTCTTCTGATAATCTTGTTTAATAAAAATAACCAAGTACTTTGTTATTTATTTGTTTGTTTAAATTTCTTTTGAATCCTTTGTTAACTTTTGAGAATAGAGTAACAATGAAAATTAAAAACGTATATATCTTTATTTTTTATAAATAAATAACTCTTAGATAAATTTAATAACTATGTAAAAATCATTAGGGGATAATAAAGACTCCAATTTATGCTTTTCATGCAAAGGAGTTTTCTCAGAAGAGAGACAATAAAATTCACTGACATTTGAATCAAGAAAGGTTTCCAAATGACGCATAGATTTTATTAGAAGATTCATTTGCCAACGAAATATAATCCTAAATTCACACATCAATACAATAATAAACTATGCTTGTATGCATTTGTGTAATAACTCACGTTGATAAAGAGCTGAATATTAAGATAATGTACCTTTCTCCTTCAAAGGGTGTATTTTAAATCCAGAAGTTGAATTTATCCGTATCATTTTCAACTAAAATATCTTTCTCCGCTATTTCAATCTAATTTTCATCTTACCATTCAGAGTAATGCAGAATGTCTCTAATATAATTAATTTTTGCAATTATTTAGTTTGCTGAATATTTACATTTTTTTGGTAAATATATTTTTAATTGCGAACCATTAAGTAGAGAAATGAAGAAAATTATTTCCACATTAAAAATAATATTTGAATGTAATCTTTCCAAATTCAGAAATTTCTGTAGGTGCATGCCAAAAGAGTATAAAATTTGGGTAACAGAACCAGATTCAGTTAATTGATCAAGATTTCCTAAAATTAGGAAAAATGACTGCCGATATTTAGTTGTAACACCTATAAAATGATATTTTCAAAACTCTGAAATACCTTTACACAATCTATGTAAATGATGTGAAAAATGAGAACAATCGCTCATGTAATACATATTAATACATTGTGGGCTTCGTAGAACAAGTTCTTATAGTACTGTCTAAATTTATTCGAACGAATACGAAAAATCAAATATACAGTTTAATTATTATAAGTCCTTTTACGTGTTTACCATAACAATTTATTACAAAATATATCTTCTACTAGATTTAAAGATATTCTGTTTCAGCATAGGCCTCACTAATTTAGAAATGCATTTTTAACGCTCCCCACTCGAAATCAAACTTTTATGGCATTCTCAGTAATTTATCTTGTGGTTTAGCAATCCATTTCACTCGCATGCCTCAAAACACTGCTCCATAGATTTTCAATCAGATTTACATATGAGGAAATTACCAGAACAATCCAAAATTGTTATTTTTTTCTTCAAGTATTTTTTTTTTCCAATTTTGAGTTAAGGCCTTGAGAAAGATCTTGTTGAAACATACTAACATCGACAGAAAACGTTTACAATAAGAGACTCAATTTTGAATTAAAATGCATTTTTTTTTTTAGTTTATCATTCCTTCAAACAATGATGAACTTCCATTCCCTCTAAATGTAAAATAATCTAAAAGCAACTGATTTTTGATAATTCTGAATTGTCTGATTAAAATGTAGTTCCTTAATAAATGTTGCAGCACTTCGTCTAATAACTATCACATTCCATCCAAAACAAAATGAATTCCATCACTTAATGCTATATTATTTTTTTCAGATCAGAATTGATATTTCCTGGATTAATACAAATGTTTTCTGTTCATTACAGGTGATAATGTCTGATTGGTGGTCTTTCCCATCTTCTAATTTCAGTAAATTGTCCTTGTGATGTCAATGAATCCAAGTTCACGCCATTAGCCAATAATTATTTCTGAATATCTGTATTTATCTTGTAAGGAATCATTTTACTATTTCGAAAAAAATAAAAGCATGTCTTAAGTATTGCCTTTCATTTGCAGCCTCATTTACTCTCACCTTTTGGTAGAAAATGTCCCAAACTCCTTTTACTTATTAATAATCCCGAAAACACTGGGCATTTCAGTCTTAATTCTGAAGCAATATCCCTAACAGACATGGAAATATGCAGACTAAAAGCAATAATTCTATTTTTTTTTTGGAACCATATCCATGTAATAAGAAATCAGTTAACTTACAGAATCGGATACTTCTTACAGCAGCTAAAAAGCAAGTAACTCGAAAATACTCTGGCATTTGATAATCGCATGGTCCAACATGTTTAGACTAGTGATTATGAAACTGATTTGAACTTAGTGATAAGGACAGTGGAAGGACCGATTTCATAAAGATGCAAGCTTTAATTTGCATAGTGCCGTATTAATCAAGTTTTTTAGAATGGCAAGAACTATGTAGTTGAAAAAGCATTTAATCTGCCATTTATGTGTAACAAAAGCGGTGTTACCTTGCCATTCATCAACATTTTTTTTGAAAATATTTTAACATAAATTATGGATGAATGTTTTCCATATCTTAAACTGACATAATACATACTTTGTCCTATCGAATATTCTAAAAAGCAGGAAATTTAATTTTGACATTCATATTTATTATTTAGTGAAGAATAAATGTTATCCAAATATAAACCTTCATTATCCGGTTCAATGTATTTTACAATTAAAAAGCATTCCTCAATATCTCAGTAGCATTTCTCAGTATTTACTCAATATTCTTTTTAACTGAGTAAATACTATCGATTGAATAATACAATCAATATAAAAATCAATTTAGTTATCTTCATTTTACATTGAAAATACAATTATTCATAGAAACGTTATTGAATCAACGAATTACCTTTGCAAATATGCTTATAAAATCCAAATTCAATAAGAAATTCGATTACTATCAGTTTAGTCGCAGTAACTTAGAGAATGAAATTTATAATATTTTGAAAAGTATTACAATTAAAATAATTTTTTGAGTAATGCCATAAATATTATAGAATTTTGTTTTACATAATTATTTACTTACTGTGTATGATTATCTCTTTTATCTGCGGGTGTTGATTCGAAACAACAGCTACCTAAATGCTTGTTAAGAGTCCTTCAGACACTCAAGTAAAAAGAAATTTTTAAAAAAAATACATTTTATAAAAGCAGAAAACGTATCCAGTTATTTGTTATAGTAAATAATCAATTATTATTATTATTACAAATAATTAGATTTTCTTTATTTTAATTGTTTTTATTTATAATTTTTCTCTGTCGAGGGAGTTAAGATGAAAAAAAAACACTCAACATAACTACCATTATATGTTTTAATTCATTTGAATGCTTATTATATGATTTATATAAGAACATTTCTTGCAAGACATTGAACATAACAATATTCTTTCTCTACGAAAAAGTGCTCTCAATGATATTGTCCTTCCAAAATATAACTGCATTTAATGAATTGTTAATATTGAAAAGATTTAACTTTTCTAAAAGACATTTAATAGTTCAATGCAATTATGAGTTCCTAAAATAAGTTGATTTTTAATATCTACTTACGAAGAATAAAAGTAATTTACCATAACTAAACTACTTTGATGTTTTTATTTGCAATTATGTCTGATGGAAAAAGAAAGTTAATGCAAATTTTGAAGCAGTTTAATTGTGAAAGAATTCTTTTATATTTTTGAAGAAATTTGATACATTTTGTGATGCCACCAATTAACTGGTTTTCTCTGTATAACGAATAAATATGGATAAGTATAATTTTTCGTAATCAAAATATTTGCTTTAATTAATCCAATTAATCATTTATTCCGTAGCAAATTAAGCAAATTCAAACAAACCTACTAATAGTTCTATTACGAAAAATGTGAAATGTTTTTTTTATCAATCGATTATACAAACTTAAAGTTCAGTTTTTAATTGTCTATTCAATTTCCATAAAATTAGTAAAGATGATAAATTTTTTCCAGGAAACGATACGTTCTTTAAATCCCAATTAATTCTTCCTAGAAAATCTGATTAAACATTGAATTCTGTGTAATATTATCTAATTGTTTTTCAATATTTGCTAGAAGTGTATCGCAGCATGAATTACCTCATAATTTAGAATAAATAACTTACTTAGTTAATGATAAAATAAAATTTTAGTTTACTTTACTGATTAGAATATTTATAAAAAAGTATATTATATTATTTTTATATTTATTTAAAAAGATAAATGTTCTTTCGGTTCTAGAATTAAAATTTATATTTGGAACAAATATTTAAAATATTTTAGAAAGATTTATTTTTCTACATAATTATTTCCAATCATGCAATTTCCAAAAAAAATATTTGATAAATAACTTTACTACTGCCTCAAAACTGCTGTTAAATATCATAAAAAGCGAGTAATTCCTATTGTAAATGAGCGTTAAGGCCCTTCCCGTTTAAGCACCGAATCCGGTTTAAATTTAACCCTGCCAAACATTTGATGAATGCTGAAATAGGAAGAGTCAATTCAATTAAATCTCATTAGGGTGTAATATTGCGCTGAACCAGGAAATGACCATTATACCACGCTATCAAAACACGTCACTCGCTGTTAAATAGGTTTGATAGTTTCTGCAAAATGAACGTTGGAATTTCAAGCTTCAGTTCATAAATGCTGTTAGGATTTTACTAACAGCATTGAGATAACATGCATCCAAACTATTTTAATAATCAGTTTAAAGGGTTATTGCGTTATATGGTGGTTTTATTACGCTTGTTTACATCATACATTCTTGTCTAATTATATAGGGTGACGAGAGGTCTGGTATTGAGTTATTAATAAGAATAGTTCGTTCTGTTCAAAGTATCCAAAATTAGAGAAGATAATTCTGTAGTAATTTGCATAATTGATACCAGTTTTAGATGCTTTAATACATGTTTATTCTAACTGTAAAGCAAGTATATGGGCAATTAGTAACGGTATTTAATAACAATTTAATTACAGCATTAAATATAGTATTAAAATATAGCTTCCCATGTACAATATTTTCTAACATTTTAAAAATATCATACAATTTTAATTATTTATCCATTTGCATTGATAAGAAAATTAAAAAATACTGAATATTGAAGTGATGAATATATTGTCATATTGAGGATACTTGTTTTGTAGAGACAAAAATATTTGATAGGTATGTTTTATAGAAATAATGATATTTTATCTTTTGTTTGCCATTTAGTCTTACTCTCCATTAGATTTGAGTTTTTACATATATCAGAAGGATATATTTATAAAATAATATAATATAAGCATATTAATAATAAAAACATGAACTGGTAGGATAAATAACAGTATTTGTTTATTATTCCACAAGTCATGATTTGACCAATTTGTTAAAAAATTAAAGTACAATTCATTGTAAAGAAGATGTAAGGATAAAATTTTATTTTTTATTTGACAGACATGTTTTATCTTTATCATTATAAAATTATCATCATTATTAAAATAAAAAATGTTTCTTTTTTATAATATTTTTTTTCTCATTCAGTTGCTTCTCACGCATTGGCTTATTACAAAAGAAATGAAAATATCTGACTTTAATTATTTTGAATTCGTATATTTCAATTTAATGAAACCAGTTTTTAAATCCAAAAAATAAGAATTTCAACCTTCTCTGAAAGCTAGTTGTCTGTTTTATAGATTTGAAGAAAAAAATATGTTTGAATGATATTTAAGATATTTCTTCAAAAAAAGGCAATTTATTTTATGTATATTATTTTTGTTTTATTAACATATAAATTCTTATGAAATTAGTTCCATAAAAATGATATAGTTATTTATTGCTTTTATCGAGGTAATTATTCGAAAATTTATATAAAATAATACCGATAATTTTGCCTCTTGAAAAGTTTTAGAAAAAATCGTTATTAAATTCTTTGCAAAAGTCAAAAAAATTATTACGGATGTTTCATTAAATTTACTAATTGTATATTTACAATAAAAGAAATGTCAACAATTCTTAAATTCCGAAAAAGAATTTTGGTTGTTAAACTGCCGTAAATTTATCGTATTCAAAATTAGTCGAAAATTAGACGAAATTCTTTCTGAGATGAAAAAAATATTCGAATTCCTTTATTTAAATAATTTTTCATTGTAATTTAATCAAAATTCTTTGACATTTAAAACGAATTTATTTTTTAACTAATTAACTTTTAAAAATTATTGCACATAAAATAATATCGAGCCATGTTCAATTTTTTAAAAAAAATACCGTTTTAGTAATAGTAATTTCATGTCTATACAACTTTTTATTTAATTTGAATGTTTCTAAAAATTATATTTGTACATTATAATTATATTACAATGCGAAGCAACATTTTTATTGATATGATGAATTTAAAAAGTAATATTTTTAAAGTAAGAATTTAAAAGAAATATACTAGATTCCATTTGAATCATTTTGTTCAGTATATCAAATTATAGGCAGAAATTTTAATTAATGCTTTCTTAATTAATTTTAAAATAAAATATTAACACAGTGCACATCATCAATAATTGAAATTAATTCTCAATAATTATTTACCCAAATTTTATGGTTGATCATTCAGAATACTTTTTATTTATTGCTCAAGTAAAACGAGATATAATACATTCATGCTTTTAAAAATGTAGTCTATCAAATGCGGCTGACATTACTGAATTAAAGTTACTAATATGATGCCGAATAGCTGGTTGGCAATTAGCTCAAGTTAAAAAAAATTCTTTACTGCGATGATAAATATCTTTAAATTTAATCAGATATTTTAAAAATTAAATAGTTCTTCATAGTTATAAGATTTTCAGTAAAATAAAAAGCATTTTCATATTATATCGCTTAAAATAAATTCAAATATTTGCCGCAAATAAGAAGATAAAAAATTTCTATCACTATTTTCTAATTTGTAGATTTTACTAAAAAAATAAATGGACTGAATAATTTATCTTATTAATTGAAATAATATTATTTGGATAGAAATCAGAAACATTTTTCTTTCAATTTCTGTTTATATAATTTTAAAATGTATTTATTTAGGTATTAACTAATTGGTAATTTTAGAAGATACTCTTAAATGAAAAAGGTCAAATCAATTATCTTTGAATGTGTTTTCATTTATCTGCTGAAAACAGATTGCTTTCAAACTAAAATTGTTTCACTTTCTGTTAAGACTTTTAATTTTGTTCAGAAACATTATAATGATTAAATTACTGTTAAGTACTTTTGATTTTGCTGTTATCGTTAATTGATGCTAAGAAGTGATTTAATACTAGTATCCTTACATTCGCTTTGTTTATATAATGCATTTTATATTAATATCTGACTTGCTAATGCATTAATTATTTAATTTAGCTCCTAAAGATAAGAAAAGAATTTATTAAGAACTCAATTTGGCAATATCAGAATGCATTAGTGTAATAAACATAATAAAGTGCAATATGTAGTAATATTAAAAAAAATAAGGAAACTTTTTATTAAATGCTTATTTATTTTGAATGCATTTTATGACTGAACCCTATACCATATACTCAACCAGAACAAATATACAAAATTTTTCTAACGTATATTAATCTGAGAATGTTGATATCTATTGCCACAAAGTTGGTGTCTACGTATGGTAAAGTGATATATCATACGTCAAATCGATTACAACGCAATTTGTCGACAAACAATGGAAGTGGCTTTCCTCTCTCGAAAACAGGATACGATGTTTGAAAATAGTGACTAAAAAATTATAGAATGTCTTCTACTTAGAGCAAGAGAACACATTAATACTGAGAAAAGAACACTCAAAATGCATATTCATTTGTGCTGTTTTTTCTTATGGCACTTGTCATAAACAAGCCCGCTGACGACGTAAACAATTTTGAGCCGGGAGAGTGTCTCTTGTTTCAGGAGCGCCATATAAGGCCAAGAGTACGACTTAGCTACATATGCGTCACGCCTCTTTTTACTGGGTGTACTTCATTCATACATTACATTCACTCTTCCACAGATCGTAATTTAAACCTGAATCAGAGAACAATTACCTCTGAACCAGTATCCTCAGTGGTATTGTCTCGACATAGAGGACTTTGTGATAACTACAGATTTATACGTGCACTAGCCATCACATACACGAGGAGTCTTCGGCCGACAAAGTTCGAACTCACAACCCCAAAGTTGCGAATCCAACGTGCTACCAACCAGGCTATATATTCTTCTGTTCACAGATTCTGAAATTGGGTCATCTCAAGACATAAACAAAAGGCCAAAATATTATTTTTCGGACAAAAATTGACACCAATATATTTTTGTCTGTTGGAATACCTCAAGCAGTAAATTTCAGTCATGTCTGCAAGACTTCCTATAATGTGTTATTGTTATTCGTGCTTGTAAGCCAAATGATGTGGTAAAAATGTAACAAATGAAATTTAGACAAATTCCCAAAACGATGAAGAGCAGTTTGAGCACCGAAAATAAAATCATTTTGAAGTAATTATTTTTTTCTTTTTCTTTTTTTCTTTCTTCCTATATTGATACGTTTTATGCTAATATCGGAAATCGTTACCAAAAAACTCATTTTATATATTTTATTCTTAGCATTATTTTACTCAAGGTGTTTTTTCGTACTAAACCGGACGCACTCTATAATTTTATAATTCCCTTTTTCCTTATATTAGGTTGTTTTCGAGAGAGAAACAAGAAATGCAGTTTTTTTTTCTTTGCTATAATTGACTCCACCATGTACAAACAAAATGTTACCTACGCTTCATTAATGTTCCCCATACTATGATAGATGCGACATTGAAATTCACATCGTGTGCCAATACGCTTTGTTCATCAGTTTATATTTACTTAGCAAAAACAGTATTCTTTTATAAATTTTAAAAATAGCTTAAAAACCTTCTATTCAAAATCGTTCTACACTTGCCAACAAATCAATGGTTTTACAAAACTTTGCTTTTAAAAAAATTTGCACATTTGGAATATGTAAAACGTAATTGGAAAATACGTTTCATTTTGTAAACAAAATAATTCATTAGTAGATTAGGTAAAATACACGCACTCACACAGATACCAAAGAAAGGTTTTTATTAGGGCATGTTGAGGGCAAACATTGTTGGAAAGTTAGGATAATAGCAAACTGCGTAGTACGTAAAAGTTATCTTATATCTATATCTATACTTATAAATAAAGTTCAATGTGTGTGTGTGTTGGCGCTCTACTGGCCAGGCCATTTGACCTACGGCTACCAAATTTGGTACATGTATACTTTAGAGGTCGGGAATGTGCATCTGGGGTCCCTTTATTTGATTTTTTAATTAGAATTTTAATTATTAATTAGAAACTATCTTTCCCACCAAAAAAATCTTCCATTTTCCATTCAAATGAGTAAGGCTTCAGTTTTTTTTTTATTTTTCCCAACAGTAATGAGGCAAAGGATAACATTTTTCGGCCGATTATTTCAAGCGATTCTGTTTATTTTCCTAATGTTTTATACATTTAAAATTAAACATTGTTAATTAATCGATCTTTCAGATTCTCTCTGAAGTACTTTTGAGTTAAAATAACACAGAATAAAGGGAATTAAAAATGTCTAATCTGCATAGCATTACCCCAATTGGAGTAGAAAAATTCACGCATTTGCGTTACCGTAACTGGCGTTAAAAATTCAAGCATGCGCATTGTGTTCTGATTGCTGACTCGATTACCAACGGATGATTCTTGATTTAAATTATTTTTAGGTTAGTTGCATGCTTTTGTAATTAAATTGTATTTATGTTAGTTATATATTTTTTGTATAAGCTTATAGTTTTAAGTACATCGTTTTTTAAGTAGTTTTTTTAAACCTGTTTTCGACCGATTATTTTAAACGATTCATTTTATTTTCTAAGTGTTTGATGCAATTAAAATTAAACATTGTTAATGAATCGATCTGTTCATGATGAATCTGAGAAAAAAAAATTTGACAAATTCTTGAGATATTACATAAATTAAGAAAGATATTCTTTAGTGCCCATAAAGTTTAAACGTTCAGTGACTCTGTTATCAGTAATCATATTATAAAAAAATGCTTTGTTTCAGTAAAAAAATATTATTATATATTATTTGCATATTAAATCTTTCCACTTTAATTTAAAACATAAATTCTACGGGAGCTAACAGAAAATTAGAGAGATACATATTACGTTATTACTGAAGGCCTTTATAATATTATGAGTGAATTATATGACTATCAAAATTTGAAGTTTTAAAATATTTTGATGAAGAATCTATTAAAGTAGGAATTGCTTAAAATATTTAATTATTAAAATTTAAACGATCATTAAGATTGGAGAACCAGCTGGTCGCTAAAGGCGGCTAGTTATAAAATATTTGTAAAAAATGTAACATTGTAGTGTTTTTTATGAAATAAAAAACACTGCAAGCATTTTTGAGCAGATGTATCTTTAAAATGTATGTATACAACACTTAAGTAATGTACTTGTGCATGTATGCATACAACACTTATGTAATGTACTTGTGCATGTATGCAACACTTATGTAATGTACTTGTGCATGTATGCAACACTTATGTAATGTATATAACACTTATGTAATGTATACAACACTTATGAGTAGATGTATCATTAAAACTGCATTTTGAATATATTTTCGCAGGGTGCAACTAAATTCAATTATAAAGTCGACAAATATTTCCCCCAAATAATATTTCTCATGTGCATAAATAAGAACAATATTATAACGGTTTGTAATCCCTGGTGGAAATCAATATCTTGACCCTTGGACATCAACTATAAATGATATCAAACAACATCAGAACATACTTTTAATCTTGCAGAAAGTCATCATTTCGTCATTAATCATTCCGATAATATTTTGCAGACTAATGACAAACGTAAAATGCCATCATTTTAGATGCTACTTCCATTTCTGTCTGATGGAAGTTTTTATTATTCTAATCTGTATGTTTGATCATCATTAGTATATTTTTAAATCATTAATATATTTTTATGCACTTTTTTTTATAAAACAAGCACTGAATGTTTTAGAAATTATAATATATTCTACATACCAAAATCATTAGCATGCTTCAAATTATTATTAATATTAATTTTGTTAAAATACTACACTTACATTTTGCAACTGTGACTAAAATTTCATGTTTAAAATACGTTCTTTTTCTGTCTTAAATACTTTAAAGCAAGCATGTTTAGATGTTTAGAAGACATTATTTCAACATTAGCAAAATAAAAATTAGTTTTCGCTGTCAAGAATTTATTGAATTGTTAAAAATTTTAAATGATTTAAAATTTCTCACCAAAAAAAGAATGTCATTTTATTAGTTACTTTCATCAAATAAAGTGGCAAAACAACATTCTCCCACCTTTTCCTATTTTCTTCTGCGAAGTAAGATAGAAATCATTTGTCTAGGGACCATTCAGAATTTGATGGGCTCTGACACCCACCTGTATATAAATAAGCTCATGACTTGATAATGGTGAAATCCTTCCTATTTTTGGACTCTGAACATCCTTTCAAATCATCTCCATCATGTGACCATGGAAGCGTGCTTTTATTCTGATTGGGGATGTAGAGAGTTATCGTATTAGCTCAAGGATTTCAACCCTGATTTCATTCGATTTTTGGAGTATTTTTTAACTACACCTTAATAAAATATTTTTTTTTATTTAAACGCTTATTTCCATAAGAGATTTTACGGTTTTAATTCGCGAAATTAAAGCACGAGCACTCATATATGCTCCATAATCTCAATGAATGAACAAATTTTCTCTTTTAAATTTCATCTAAATTTAAATATTTTTAGTGTGATTATAATATACTTAAATTATTTGTAATAATTATCTTTAAAAAATAAAATTAGAGATATCTTAAATATAACACTGATCCTCAAAATATTCTTATAAATGTATGCTATTTGCTATTGATTTTCATATAATTAAATGATTAAAACGTGCCAGAAAAACTATTTCACTTAAATGACTTTTTTTACAATTATCAGAAGCTTACGTAAAGCATGATTTCATGGTGCGTTGTGTTGTGACTTAGGGCACTTTACAAGCCCGCTGACAGGCATCTGTCAGCGATGTAAGCCAAGTGAGCATCTCTTGCTTTTACAATAGCGCCAACTAGGGCCAAGAGTACGACTTAGCTGCTTCATGCGTCACATTCGTTTGCACAACCCCTTTTTACGGGGAAGGAGGGACACAATCACACACCTCACAGATAGAACACAGAAGAAGACAAGCAATACCCGGACCGGGACTCGAACCCGCGACGGCCAGATAACGGGGAATACGCGCTACGCCTATGCCAGGACGCCGGTAGCCTGATTTCATTTGATCATATATGAGCCCTCTTCTAAATGTCTGATTATAAAAAATTATAGCAACATACAAATGTTTTAAATATAAATTCTTATTGAATAATTCAAAAATTTAGCTTGTGGGTATTATTCACCATCCTTAGTCATAAATATAAAATTGAAATAAGGGATGCAAAATTGGTAATTATAATCTTTGCATGTTACTTATCGATTTCTTTAGGCAATATTTCGTTAGTTTCTTATCCACTGATGTAGAATAAAGGAAAATTCTACTTTCTTGTAAAGATGACTGTAATTATACTGTACTCCAAGCTATATAGATATTCTTCCATTTTTCGATCAACAAGAAATATTTTAAACTTGTTGAAATTTATTCATCTGTACAGGGAAGAATTAGAAAATGGGCAAATCCTTTTGGTTTAAAAATACAAACGTATTTTAAAAAGAGTCATTAAAGAATCTCATTAAGTAACTGACAGAAAAAATAATTTGTAATTCATTATATTCATGAAGAAATGTTTAAATTAACAATCAATTATTTACTTAAATAAAAGACAATTTAATGATGAAATTACTGAACCAATTCCGACACTATGTTTCGATTCTTATCCTTTTGTGGCCTATAAAATTTGTGGCAATATCATTTTTATACATCAAAAAAGGATATATAAGATCAAGGTAATCAATTAAAAATTATAATAATTCAATTTCCTTAAATTTTAATTTCATTTAATTTACTTTAAATAAAACTGACATTTTATTTAAAGCAAATTAACGAAACGTTTAAAACAATTACTAATTGAAAATATATCTTATACTTTTCACTTGAAATTTTACTTAATAAAAGAAAAGAAACTGAATTAAGAAATTTTTTAAACACTTACTTTTTTTAATACATCTATTTCTGTAACGTATTTTCTTTCTTTATAACATTAAATGCACTTGATTTGCAGTTCATTTTTTTACTAACTTTCATTCGTTTTCATTCAAAATATAGCAGGTTAACAATTTATTTTTCCTCTTAGAGTGCAATACTTTTGTAATTCTGTAAAACTGATTTTTAATTATTAGAGAAAATTTATTTTTATAAACATATATTTTGGTATTTCAATCTGAAACAAATTAAAACTACATTTTTACTTTCTCAAAATCAAAGAATAAAAGGTGAGAATATTGCAATCATCAAAAAATTCAACATCCATAGTTTGGAGAATCTCTACGTTTTAAATTTCTCTTTGCCAGAAAAATAGATTTTTGGTATTATATATATCTCTGTTTGTGAACACGAAAACTCAAGAAAGCTTTAAGCTAAACAGTTGAAATATGGTATCTAACTGCCTCATCACAATTTAATACGATAGCTTCGAAATGTTAAGAGTTTGATAATCAAAATTTGATGCACACTTTTATCATCTAAAGTACAGTATAAAATTTTGAAAGCAATTTGTCAAATATTTTATCGCCTTGTCAAATATAATATCTATGTAATCCCCATGCATGTAAATGGAATTATTTCAAAGCGTGCCACCATTGAAAATTAAAATGTTGAATGTGACTTGTTACTAATATAATGTCAAATTTTAATTTTATTAGAAAGAGGAATGCATTCAAAATTCATATTGGTTTTTTTCCACTACTAAGAAGCATGAAACGGTTATGCGCGGTACTTTTAAAATAAAAATGTTTGTCCTCATGCTCTTCATGGTTTAGCTCATCGTCCATTAAATTTTTATGAGGGATGGGTTCTAAAAATTTCATACAGAAATATGGGAAAAAGTTTTACGAAGAACATTCTTATAATTTTTTAAGTCCAAAACTAATAGACTGCGATAGACAAAGAATGCTTATATGTTTATAAAATATATTTCAGAAAAAAAATCGATACTAATGAAATTTGAAAAGGTTACACGTTCGGAGTATCAATACATATGAATGGATTATTAATATGATACTGCAACAAATAGTGTTATTATAATAACAAATATTATTTAGTTTTTAATCGGTACTTCAAAAAGACCTTCAAAATAAATAAAAAAATTATTGTCCTCATGGCCTTGTTCAGATTCCACAATTTTTATGAGTGAAAGAATGGCTATAACAATTTTATTAGAGAATATGCAGGAAATCTTTACGAAAAATATTCCATCAGGTTTTTTAAAGTCAAAAAATACTGGATTACGACAGACAGTCAATGGTGAAGTGGTAATAAAATATATTTATGAAAAGAATATCGATATTTACGGAAAAATGATACTTTCGAAACATCAATACATCCTAATGGATTATAAATAGGATATCGTAACAAATATTGTTTCTAAAATAATGTTAATGTAATATTAAATAATGTTAGTATAATAGCAAATATTGCTCAGGTTGTTTTGTATTTTTTTTGTTTTGTTTTGTCGAAAAAGATAAAAAAGTGCATTTTGCATTTGTTTTTAATTTTTTGCAAGCATTGGTGTTTAAGAAGGTAAAGCTATTATTTAAAAAAAACCTTTTTAACGTATTTCTTCAGAAAATTAAATTCCAACAGAAAAAAAAGGACTCGGAAGAATTCGAATTAAGTAACTGACAAACATGGCAGAGTATGAATTACTTGAGAGGGACTTTAAAAGAGATGAAACGCTGTAATTGAAGTAGCATACAAGTATTTTCTTGGTATAACTTAATGGGTTTTCAAAGAGTCATTTAATGTAGGAGATTCTGTCAGTTTTTTTTTTTCATTACAAAATTTTACGTATCAACTTCAATTACGCTGACGCCATTATGCTTTGCTTTTTCGGAGTGTAATATGACACAGGTACCTGAAACATATACACCCAGATAATAATACCGCACTTAACTAAATGAGGTAATAGCGGTTTCCGTCAGTCTGTCAAATATCTTTATAGCAATAAATTTTTGAAATATATGAATATTTCTAATGAAGCTTTCTAGTAAATTAAAAAAAAGGCTTATGTCTAGAACTTTTTTATAAAATTATTTACTGTATGCGGTTTGCAAAAGTAGATTATTGCTCTGTTCTTAATATTTGATGAAAAAATCACCAATGATAATTTTTGTTACTTCGCATCTTTGTGGTATTGTATACACTTTTCCGATGCCATTGATTCCACCTTTGATCTTCTTAGTGCATTTTTTGTATGGTTTCTTATCGGTAACCAAGCTCTACGAACTGCCGCAACAGACACTTCAATTTTAAATAAATATTTTGCATCTCAAAAAATAATTTCTAGACAATTAATTTTGTATAGGGTAGCGTTGTAAATCGATATATGAATACTAATAAGGATATTATTTATTACTAATAAATTATTACTCATAATAATTTTTTACTAATATAGATAAATGTAAATATGTTTGTTGGCAATCTGCATAACAAGCTGCCAAACCTAGACCTGTTAAGTTCGCACAGACATAAGTTGCAGAGTTGAAATTGGATCTACTTTTTAAAAATTTTAATTACTTCAAATTTAAATCTTTTTTCGATGTTTTGCCCAATAATCTCCTAAAGAATTGTCTCACAATAATTATTTTTATAAAATCTTAAAGTTCAAACATAAATCATTTATTTGTTTGAATTTTCAGTTTTTTGAATTCTATTGCTCGAAAATAATGTTTCGTTATATTTAGAAATAAAATATTCGAGTTATTATACTTACAAAATTATTTTCAAACGAAAGTAATTTTGTCGGGCAACTTAAATTTGAAATTGGTGTAACGTAAAATGATAATGACTTCTTTAAATAACTTTTGAATTTAGTAATATTTTTACTATTGCCTTATATCTATTTTGAACTAATTCGAAGGGAGAACCATTTGGTCCCAAAGGTGGCTAGCATGAATTAGAAAATTTGTAAATAAAAATTATCAGAAAAAATTCGTGACATCGATTATGTGTCACAGCGACATTACATTTTCGACTGTTTTCAAGCGGATACTACTCAGGTGAATAATTGAAAAATTCATGATTAGAATGCTAGTATAAATAAAAACAATAATCGCTTTCAAGAATGATCTCAAAATAAGTCCAAGAAATTGCATGCGCTTAGTTTAAGTTGAAATCTCAAATGATATTTTGAACGTATGCATGTAGTATATTCTAATTTAACTTAAAAAATAATTTTCTAAATCACTTTATCATTTTTTTTTTAATTTATCGCTTTCTCGGAGTTATAAAATTCAACTAATTAACTTTATAAAAATAATTTTAATAAATTCAGATCATAACTTTATTAAAGTGTTAACTCCATTAAAAAGTTACAGTTTAAAGTGCTTGGAGATTTAAAGAGTTTTGCATTTGTATTTTAATAAAATGATTCTGTTAGCTAATTCTATTGATATTACAAAAACCATTTTGAATTTATTTATTATTAGCCGCCTTTGGCGCCCAGCCTGTTCGCCAATATTACCGCTCACTACAATTTTCAATTAAATATTTTAAGTAACTGGTCTCTTAATAGATTCTCAAACAAAACATTTTTAATCATAAAATTTTGATAGTCATACCAAACTGATACTGTTGTTTAGATCGTTTCGTTCAATTTACTATATATATATTGCTAAATTGTTGTTATTTCCGGTAAAACTCCAACTTTAATTTAAAGTGGAAATGATGAAATTGCAATTAATATAAAGATATTTTTTCATAAAACCAAGCGTTTTATTTTATTTATCATCTTTATTGTTATTTATTTTTTATTATTATTATTGAATATGAGTATTGCTAACAGAATGACTCGGTATTTAAGTCTTATGTGAACTACAAAATAATTTTCATAATTTATGTAATATCTCAAAGAATAATTCAACAAAAATTTCTCAGATTCAGTTTTTAGTTTTGCTTTCAAAAGGATTGAAACGAAATCAATAATAATATTTTGTTCCGGCCTATAAATATATTTCAAAAATTATGAAGTCTAAATTTAATGCTGTAAGGTATGATATTCTAAGAAATCTTCTGGACACACCAAATTTTAAATAAATGAATGATTGTTTCTATTTTCCACGATCAACTAAGATTTATTTATGAAGTTTTGAATGTTAAAAATTTAGAAAAACTCAACATTTTCATAATCTTATGCCAATTAATCTTGAGAAACCTGTGCGCTGATTGGCGTATTTTCTTTGAAACGATCGATGGAAAATCTTAAATTATCCTTTTTTTATTAAATAGTGATATTCAAATTTTCATAAATCAGTCAGCGTAAGTGATTGATTTAGTTGATTGGAAATTAACTCTTTTTATTTAAAATATTAGTGTTTCAAGAACATTTTGTTAATCGTGATTTCCACAGCAGAAGCTTTATGTAAAATCAAAAAATTCGTTATTTATTAGAGCATTTATTGAATCAAGTTACATAAAATATAATCATTTTCCATTTAGACCATTTTAGCAGATCTGTGTCTTACTAAAGGTTTACAAATTAGCTGTGTGGCCTTGATTTGAATGGATATCCTGTTCATATTAAACAAAACATGCCTTAAAATAAAACTGATTTATTGGATTAATAATATAGAGAGTGTAAAAGATCATAAAATAATTTTTCTTGAATTTATTTTTTAGAAAAAATTATATTTTATATTTGCTTCATTTCCTACAGACACGTGCCGAAAATTATATTTTTGCAGATTTCATTTCCAAAAAGATTTAATTTATTTTTGATTGGAGCTTTAATCAATGTGATGGCAACACTTTTTAAAAAGCTGATTTTTTCCCATGAATGCGAAATGTGCTCAAGCAGCTTAAATTTTATTTTTATTTTGAGCGAAAAAAATTGTTGAAAAATATAGTTAAAATATTTATTTAAAAATTTATTAAAAATAGAAATTTAATTTTAATTTTAAAACATTGGTATCATTTAAAAGATAAATTTTTGATCTTTAACTTCATGTTAAAATCTTTTTTGTGCGGTAATATTTTCGGTAGTTATAGCAGAAACACGCCAAAATTTCGCTTAATTTTTAAATAAATAAAATTCTAATTTAAAATTCGAAAAACTAACCCCCAGGTGCACATTCCCGGCCTCCAAGTTATACACGTGCCAAATTTGGTAGATGTAAGTTGATCGGTCTGGCCTGTAGAGAACCAACAGACACACACACACACACATTGAGCTTTATTATAAGTATAGATATATAGAATTATTATACTCTTTTTTAGTAAACAATTTTTTTTAATGTAGGTTTAATTCCATCGCTTTCCCATTTAAAAAAAGGCGAGAGTTTATTTGAACTGGATTTACCAATTTTGAGCCATATTTAGAGTGCATCTATTTTCTTTTTTTTTTTACTGCTGAATGTACGAGTGTACGGATGATTTGTATCGAAAAAGGAATGCACTGTTTACTGTATTCCTTCATCTTCAATTGATATTAAAAGGCATGATTTATACATTTAAAAAACAAGCATCATTAATGTAAATTAAAAAAATATATACAGAAATTTTAAATGTGAATTTTATATGGAAATGGCATCGCAGGTCAAATATTGCGAAATTAGAAAACACATTATTTTCCCATTACTGAAAACATTGTCTTGCACAATACTTTTTCGGATAATGAATGTTATTATAAAGGAAACGATAAGACATTTGAAAACAACTTTTTTGATAAATGTTCTCCCAAGATAATTACTGAAATATATTATCTATAATAATTCAAGCAAATTACTTGTATATTTGTTTTTTCTAAGTTTATATTTCTACTTCATGAATACATGAATTCATGAAAGACGAATATTTCGCTAAATATTTCTGCAAGCCTTATTTTAAATTAAATTTTTTAGTTTGCTTTATTTTTGAAATAACTGCATTTTTTGTAAATAAATATGCACAAAATGTTAATATATCTCTGAGATGACATGAGAAAATGACTGTTGCTTACTATTTTTAATTTATTATTTTAAAAATAATAATAATAATTCATAAATTTTCATAATAATTATAATAAAAATAATTATTGGTTTAAATTTGAACTATTCTTGAACCACAATTTTCATTTTACCTAAAAAAAATATTTACCAGTTCCTTGGATCAAATTGTTTTAATTCCAATCATGATTTTATTAAATATGATTAAGAAAATACTGTAAGCTGAAAAGTAAAGTAGTATTGATATGCTTACTACATATGAAAAAAAAAATACTTTAGGTCTTCAAGGAAATATTGAAAAAAAATTCTTTAAAATTTAATTTGCAATTTTTAAGCTGAATGAAGCAGAAAAAAGTGAGATCCCAAACTTTTGACTTTTTTTCTTAGAAATTGTATTTACATTTATGATTTCCAAAGCTTCTTTATAATTATGAATCAAAAGATGACTCCAGTAATGATATTTTCTTTCTTCCGTTTTTAAGTTCTCTTTAAAAAATGCAATTTCTTATACTTATTTTTATATCATGCTTTCTCCTGTTAAACCTATATGTTTTTATAGAGAAAAATAATTTAATCCAGAGACAATAAGTTATTTTTTTTTTCTTTTTAATTTAACTCTTTTTTCATTAATTTACTTTCTACTCTTGAAAAAAATAAGTGAAATTCTTAATTCCATGCATCACATGTTCTTGAATAAATGTGTCGTCGGATTAATGGTTATACGGAAAAAAATTTGATTTATTCATGATTAGAAATCTGAGAAAATATGATCAGCATTTTTGAAATATGCAAAAATTTATCGTAGATAGATTCTAATCATTTATTAATTCTAATTATTTTTATGTGAAACACGTCATTTTATACTTTATCTTTTTTTACATCCTCTGTCAAATGCAATCTGGATGTTCTGTTTATTCCTAACTAAGATCTTTGAAATTATCTTTATAATATTGTTTCAATATGATTACCAAAATTTCAGCACTGAATAATAGCTAGATGGCAGATTTTTCCATTCCTTTAGACTCTTCATAATTAACAATAAATTAATAGATTGTTTAATTTGATTAATTGATTTTCTTTCCTTATATAGCCGCCATGATGCGGTAAAAGATGTATTATATCAGCATTTCAAATTTTTTCATGACTTGCTCTGAAGGAAGTCAACAAGATGTATTACAAAAATCGAAGTAATTTTAAAAACCGGTAAATTTAATAAAATAACTTGCCAAGAAGCATCAATGGAATACCATCAGAATATTAATAACAGATTTTCTCCGATGATTTCATAATATGACTTCATGAATTCCAATATCTTCATATTCTTTATGATTAATCGAATGATTTCTTTTCAGATATTTGCAATACTGACGCATTGCAAATTATAATTGGTATCTTACATTTTTTCCTTTCAATATTTATTGCACAGCGAAGTCAGTAATTTTTAGTAATCTGCATTCTTTGTAAAAAATATTTTTTATTATTCGATATATATTTACTGAACCATTTCATTTGCAAAGGTAGAAAAGTTAAAATAAATATTTAAAAAATTTACTTTTCTATTTTTTTAAATATTAAATAATTCATATTGAATTACATGGGATTAACGAAAAATAAAGGATAAAATAAAAAAAAAGAATATTTAATAATGTTGAAAATAAAATCATTTGTTATACTTTCCAGACAACTTCTTTTTCATCAGTGCCCTTCTTCACAACTTATGCAGCCAGAACACATTAGTCAGTATCGCTTATTCTTTAGATACAGATGATATTTATAAAAAGCCTCCAGATATTCATATTCAAGTAGTAAGAATGAAATTTAAAAAAATTGTTTGAATTGTGCAATATAAGTGGCATGCAAGTAAAAGCAGACTATAAAATTGGTTGCATTAAAAAAGCATTCCTTGATGCATTCAATTATTCACCCGCCTTTTTGGATATATATAGCTTAGTCATTTATGTATTTTGACATAAGTTTCAGTCATTCATAAACTGTCAGTCTGAATGTATCAAATATATAAGAAATAGATGTCGATAAGCAACATTTACATCATTGTATTTATTTTTATTTTTAAAAGAAAAAAACGTAACAATAGATATGGCATTTATTAACTGGAATTAGGAGAAATATTCTGTGAATTATTCAAAAATAAAATTGCAGTTTGCAAGATTTCTTAATGAAAATTTTAGTATTAAGGACGATCCATATCTTGGTGTAGTAAAAAAAAAATCTAAAGACGAAGAACTTCCTTTACAGGATAAAAACCTAAGCCAAATATAAGAAAAGCTTGCAGAAGAATTGAGAGTCGTTCAATGAGAATGTCAGATTTCATACAATGGGAAAGATACAGAAGGAAGGAAAAAATGGGCTTATCCTAAATAAATGAAACGAAAAAAAAATGTCGAAGAGTTGACATCTGCCTAAATTTGCTTTCTCTGTACAAAAGAAAAAATATTTTGCTCAAATTCATTACGGGTGAAGAAAAGCAGATTTTGTATGACAATCCTAAACTCAAAAAAAAAATCATGGGTTGATCCCAGCCAATCAGCATTAGTTGCAAATACTAATATTTATTCTAAGGAAGTATGACTGCCAGTCTGGTGGGATTGGAAAAAAAAAGTCAGCTACTACCAGCTCCTGAAATGGGTCAAACTGTTGCAGTTGTGCTTTACCTTGTTAAATTGATCAAATAAAGTGATGTCTGGAGGAAAAAAATACCATTTATAAGCCAAAAAAGACGAAAAATGACATTAAAGCATACCAACGGTTGTTCACATACAGAAAAACAAACCTGAGAACTGGTCTTCTCCCTAGACTGCGAAGTTTTCCAGCATGCGACGTATTTCGCAGACTTGGTTTCTTCTGATGACGACTTATTCAAATCGATGTCGTCATATTTGAACTAGAGGTTCACGGAATTCTAACATGTGTGAAAATGGTAGATGATCATTTTGTTTTGAAACCATCTTCTGTCGGGAAGACATTTATTATCTACAAATTGAATTTCAAAAGACCAGAGACAGAAATAGTAAATACTCCAATTAGTAATATTTGTAACAAACATATTTTCAATAAAGTTAAATCCGGCCCCAAAATGCCGAGATTCTATTTGCACACCTAATATATTGATTCACTAAAATCATTATGTGTTTTTAATCACCTTAGACGAAAGTTAATAATGAATTCGTGACCATTTTGTGAATAACTGGTATCTTTCCTGTGGATCTTATGTGGATATCCTTCTATCCTTCGATGCTATTCTGAATATTACCAGAGACTTTGTGTTCCAGAATCAGTGCACAAACATCGAATGTTACCGACTGATCCCACACAGTATTTAAAGCTATAGAAAACATCCCTTTTCATATAACTAACAAGCCTAGTTTCAAATAGCCCATTGCATCTGACTTCTCAGTTTGGTTAATACCACGTACCCTAACTAGAGAATAAGTTTTCCGTGACTTAACTCTGTGTGTCTAATGTATTCTGCGTAATCTGGTGAAATGTTTCGCTGTTTGCTTCCTGCAGTAATATCCTACCAGATAGAATTGTAGCGAATACAGCATTGGTAGAACAAGCGAATCAAACAAAGTGGTAAATATATCACAATGGTAATGTTAAAATACCATTGAAACTCACTTAGACAGTTGGATCTTTCTTGATAATGATGGAATGTGCTTAACAAAAATGGAGCAACTCGTTGTTAAAACAGATTTTCTATAGATAGAAAATAATTTTCAGGATCAAAATTCCAAGTTAAGGTATCATATAAGCATAAGGAGAATTTAGCACATAGAAAATGCACAAAGGTTATGGTACATTAAAGTTGCCAAATAAGATTATTTTCTGTGAGTTTCATACTGCATGTCATTCATTCCTGAATGTGTAATTTTTAACACGCAACATTAAGGAATTTTTACTTAATCTGTTTTCGGTTGTTCATTGAAATCAATAGCCCATCTTTGGCTCCAACAGCGCCAAAATTTCGCTTCTTATTTAAATTTTTCTCATCATCTTCCCTTGTTTTTCAAAATTAGACAATTATATTCTTTATGTTGACAGATTTATTTTATTTCGTTAATTAATTAGAAAAAAATTAACCTAAAACAATTTAAGCATTTCTGAGAAGATTTTTTTAATATTAAATTAGTGCTATAAGGGTTTTTTTGTCCTCTGACGTTCTTGAAGAAAAATGCCCCATTTAATTAAAAAAATATTCATGAAGAAATCACACATATTTTAATATAATATCAGTAGTAATTGGATTAAGATCAAAAGAATAGTTGAGCGAAGTGCCTTTTCAGTAACTTTTCAAAGTGACTTCTAATTGTACACCTATGAACTGTCTGATTTTTCCACAGCATGGACATTTGACATCACGTAATAATAATTAATATTTAATTACAATTATGTTGGATTTTTAAGTAAAATATCTTTTTGAGGCATACTGTTGAGATTTTAGATTCCTGATTCATTCAGAATCGCTAAGCATATTACTGAAAAGCCATAGCATCAAAACGGACTTATCATTTCTGTCATTCTGAGGAAAGGGTCTCTATTTCTCCATTAATTTAGTTGTTTTAATTTAGTTGTTTTAATTTAGTTTTTTTTATATTAGTTGAAATGTTCAGTTGCCTATCTTTTAATATATAACATCCATAATAGTATAGTAAACAAGGTCTGAATTTAAAAATTATATTGAATTTAGAGAATTATATAATAATAATTAAGCATCACTGTTACTGCACAAAGAAGTCTTAAATTTGCTGAGGCATTTTCATTTTTGATTTCAGTTACGGATTCATTTCTGGTAGTTGCTGATATATCCTGATGATTATATCAATATCACAGGGTCTAAAGGCAGAACAATCGGTTCTGAAAAAATATCAAATATCCTATTAAGTGTTGTTGACTATGTTAAGTATATTAGCTTATAAACTGCATCAAGTTTAAATGATCAATTCAACTTAAAATAAAGTTCTAATTTTGCATTCAGCCTCACAGCCATGAAAACTCTGAACAAATCTCAAAAATGTTAAAAAAGCGAACAATCATTTTTTTTACTTTGGTTTACAGCATAAATAAATATTAATGTTACGAAAAAACATCTTCACCCATTTCAAATTACTTGATGAATTTATGATGGATAAAAAAGGATTAAAACCACTAAATATATTTAAATAAAAAAAAGAGGTAATAACTATTGAATTTCACTGAAAATTAATTGACATTGTTTCTTGAAAATTCACACAGTAAAATTATAATTTTATGACTTCCTAATTACGTGTTTCTTCTTTATAACTGTGAAAATTTTATTCTAAAACAATGTTTAATAGATATGTAAAATGATGATCCTAATAAAACAAAGCTTAAGATCGTGGAAAAGTTTTATATCATCTACAATTTTTGAATTTTTCTTTCAAACTCGATGGAGGAAAAAAAAACGCATTCCTTCTTTCCATTTCAAAGAATCAAGCAGCAGCTACTGGGATTGAAAAGCTTCAAAGAATTGCAATATCAGAAAAACAAGCCAACCATAAAATAGCACATTGCTTTTTCTCAGATAATTCACCCAAAATAAATATTTTGAATGATTTATGTGCTTGTTCACATCCTATAATAAATTTAAAAAATGCTTTAAAAGTTAATTTTATTATTTCTTTGAATAGAAAATTTAATTTCTGAAAATAAGTTGAAAACATGGGAATTCCTTTGAAATTCTTGCTACCAGATGTTTTTTATATGATGACGCGTTTCATGCTCTGCTTAGCATAAAACAGAATATGAACTACATAAAATGCAGCATCCTTGAAATTTTAAATCTGCTCATAAGAATATTACTTATCAAATATGTAGCTTTACAAACTAATATTTTGTTCTATAGATAAAAATAGTTTAAAGTCTATAGGGACAAAAAGAGTTTTCCTTTCTCTCTGCGTTAGACTACAAAATCTAAGTTAATGTTTTTGTCACAAACGTAAATAGTATCCCTTATGCATAATAATTCAAAAGGACTAGCAGGTCATTTGTGAAAGGGAAAAGTTTAAAATTCATTTCTATTCTTCATATGCTGTATAATTCCTCTATTCATCGTTATGTAAAAAAAGTCGTTAAGAATTTTCAAAACTGAGCTTACATATTAAAAAAAAATAAAATTGAAAAGTCTCTTTTCCTCTGTTTATCTGTTCACTGAAATATACACATAATCCTAATAACACATACTACTTATGTAATATTGTATGATATTAAACAATATTCGCAATAATGTATAATACAGCTGAAATTGAATATTATAAATTCACATACAAAGTTGCACAATAATGAACAACAATATTTCCCGGCTACAGAAGAGAAAGAAAAGGGATTCGATATACTTGAACAATTTGCAAAATTCTCTGTGAAAAAAATTTAGTAAGAACTATTTTAGCATATGAATGAAATATCTAATATGAAAATATTTCAAAATTACAAAGTCATTTATTCCCATTTAATCAATCTTTCATGTTAAGCAACTTCTTGTAAGTTCAAAATTGTAGCTTTAGCTATATAGTATGTAATTACTAGTCTGAATTACTAAACTACATTGATTAATTACTAAATTAATCGATATATGCAACAGGAAAAATTCATAAAATGTTTATATTCCATTTGGAAATGATTATACTAATTATATTTTTCAAATGAATTTCATCTTGTTTACAGCCGACCACCCCGCCTCCACTGAATATATCAGTATCGACAGTATTTGTTGAGGCCGACTAAATGAATTTCATTTACAGGGATTACTTTATCTTCATTTAATAGCATGGCTTGAAAGAGGATGATTTTTTTAGTTATTATTCTATATGATTAATAATAATCAACATTATAAATATAATAATTTTCTTCTAATTTGTTATTTTTACTAATATAATGCTCATAATACGTATTTTATTTGTTTGGTATTTGCATTTTATTCATTCGTAATATAAATTTCACCTCAAATCGAGCGATGGAAATGAACTTCCTTTCAGAATCCTCCACGATGAGACTTTATCCCTAAAACGGCTTATTTTAAACTCGTGTTTATAATTACTATCATTGATTTCTTTAAGAAATCACGTGAACGTCAACAATGCCCACGATACCCAAAAGCTTACTCAGATAGAAATTCGAGTCACAAACAAAAATTGATTATCTAAAAGTATACAAAATACTGTCAAGAGTATCCATAGATATAAGGAAGAGGATAGGTACGATTTTAGAGATATAATTTCTAAAGTCTCTCTATCTCAAATAAGATGATAAATTAATTTATAAAAATATACTTGATCATGTAAAAAAAGGGAAATGATTATTCCAAACGATTGGCAACCATCAATCACTTTTATGGCAAAACATGACTCCTATTGTATCAATAGTAATTTTCTTTCATTTTGAGCATAATAAAAACTACAGCTTTTGGATACAATATTAGATAATTTTATTATTTATACATAATAATAATTAGAAATCTCTTGAAAAGAAAACCTGTATTATTATTTATAATTTAAAGAATCTACGACAAAATTATAAATTGTCCAGGTGCTTAAGAATATTTTTTGATTTTATTAAAGAAGACTCAGTCTCCTTATTAAATTGTATCAAAATTAATAAAAATCAGATAAAATTCCAAAATAATTCAATCAATAAATAAAGAACTGTCCATGGTAAGTCGTACCCCTTAGATTTAGTTTTTATAAAATGTTTGTAATCAAATAATTTGTAATTTGTAAAACCTAAATGGAACCTTTACTAATAGGAAGTCCAAATAATACTAGCTAATGAATATTAAGGACAGCCATTTGTTCCTTGTAAAGAATACAAAAACATATTTAAATAAGGAACATTTTTAAAGAAATGTAGATTTAGAATTGGATAAAATCTTAAGGCTATGAAGTAGGTAAACAAATGACATTTTTTGCTATCAACTGCTATTTTTTAATTGCCGATTGATATTCGTTCATTTTTAAAAGTCATAAATATTATGAAATTGGTATAGCGGAACGAGAGAAAAAGATAAAAAATGACTCCCAGATCCGAGAAGTATGTTCATAGTGTAGACGATGATTTATTTTTCTCTTTCTTTCTCCCTCTCGTCTTACAAAAAAACTCTGGTAGGAGCATATTAAGACGGCCTTTAATTCAAAAAGATTTTCCTTCCTTGTACGTATCCACTATTGGAAATGTATTCTTCAAAATAATTACTTAAGATTTAGTTTCATGAGAAGAAAAACAATTTTTAGTAATTTCACTCTTTTAATAGAAGTTTCATGTTTATAAATATGAGTAAAAAATGTGACATTTTCTCCAATTTACTGTATGTTCAGTTACTTTCAATACATGTATTTTATACATGTCCAACAATTTTCACTGCATCTGAAAATTTTCCAAACTCGCAATTTTAATTATTAGGACATTGCTTTTTGTATTAACTTAATCTTCTAGAACAAATGTTTGAGATTCTGCTAATCATTTCTCTATTTTTTTATGATGAAAAGATAATCAAAAACTATTTATACCACCCTCAAAGATAAATCTTTTTCTAAAAATTACTTTTGGAATGAAATAACTGTAAGCTTTCGAAAATCCTCAATCATTAGAACAGAAATAATCTCTGTACCAATCCTAGGAAATACCAAAGAAAATGTCGATTTTTTTTAAATCACAAACTTCTATTAATTTTAACAATTTTATGTTTATTTGAAATTTTATAAAAGAAATTATGTGGTTTTCCTAGTTTTTCATTTTATTATAGTTCATAAGTCAAAACATGTAGTTTAACCATTTCAGCTAATTAATACTAGCTTAAAAGAAGATTAAATGTTTAACCATGTTAGAAAAAAGGAATATTTTATAATAAGTGACAAATATTGCTCCATCTTATAATTATCTCAATTTTTATGAATGAATTTAAAACCCTATGACCTGAATGAAGATTTTTTTATCTTATCTAGACTATTTGCACTATTTTTGGTAAAGAGAAAATAAGGAGCATAAAATTAGCAATTTTTCTTAGTCACAGCAGATAAAGAAAATCAAATGTTTTACTTTAATCCTTACTTCAGAAATTGTTTAGTTAAGAATACTCAGACGAAGATAAGAAAGGAAACTGAAAAAGATGTCCTTCAGGGAACTTTTAATCATAAAGAAGAAATTTTTGCTGTCTATGTAAACGCAAATGATGATTTTCATTACTTTAAAATTATTTTCTTTTGGAATTCACAAAAAGTTGAAACATTTCTCCTATTTTTTTTTTTTTTACTTTGAAATGTTATGTAGCCAGTTCTCTTTTTGAAAGAGAAGTCAGTGTCTCTCAGAATTCTTACAATGTTACCTATTCTTAAGCTCACTTGTTAGAAGTAGCGTATTTATGGTAAAACAGAAAGTAAAATATAATTAAATACTTGAAATCATTTCCTATCTACAATAAGTGGAATATTTTTAAACGTTTTCTCATCTGTCTTTCCCATCACATTTCCAGTCTTTTTTAAATGCAAACAAAAATTCTCAACAAATTGCAAAATGTAAACAAATTATGAATTAAAGTAAAAAGTAATTAGAAAGTTTAGAAAAGCGGGATACAAAGCAACAACTCATTTCAAGTAGAAAAGTCAGAATAAGCATTAAAAAACTGCTTGAAAGGAATCTCAAGAATTATTTATTAGAATCTGATATGTAGAAATATATATTTTAACTCTTTGTCGTTGTCAAGTGGCATTAACAGTATCGAAAGCACTGACTACGGAAGACTGTTAAGAGAAAGATATTTGACTCTTAATTCTTGACGTTAAGATCCTAACTTTATATAATGAGACATTTTATGCATCTTCAAAAAATAATATAAAAATATTAATAAAGGAAGTTTTAGAAATATCGCGCGTTTAAAAAAATGGCACATAAATACGATTAAATTGTGATGTGGTTGAAATGTTATGCAAAATTCTGTTTAATTTAGCAATCGATAAAAAAAATCAAAAAGTATCAAATGAGTTTAACAATAATTTGCTTGATTAAAAAAATAAAATATGCTGTGATCTGTGTATTTAAAAATATCATAAATAATATGCGATTTTATATACATAATTTTCTGAACTGCCAGTTTTGAAATATCTCGACAAAAAGACTATATGAGTCGAGCAGTCAAACGGACGTTAAAACAATCCATTAGTTGTAGTGAAAGGAAGACATAAAAATTTAAGTAATTTTTGAACCTCTTCTACAAATAATTTCATTTTGTTATAAAAATATATCTCTATTGCATTTATAAATTCCTCTTTAAATATACAATCAAATACGTATTCGAAGAAAAATGCAATATAATTATGTTAACCATTTCTTTTGCAATCACTTCAAATGCGATTTGTAGAAAAGAGTGATCATTGTTTCCACGTATATGATTATTTACAGGAATTTGCATAAAACAAGCAATATAGAAAAATTGATAAAAATTTGCTTAAATGCGGTATTTTTTTCAATGAAGTGAAATAAAAAAATGAATTATGACACGGCTATTAAATGTTTAAACTCTGAAATTCTATTGTTCACAAAACCTTTGTAACTCTGTAAAATTTCAGCAAATTCAAATTAAATCATTGAATACTGGAAAAATTCTAAAATTTAACTATTTGAGGATTCAATGATTAAAATTTAAAAACATATTTAAATTTAAATATATTTATATTTTTGATATTTAATATAATCTTGCTGATTGAGGCATTCGACTTAGAACATATTCTTGGTCCTGAAATTCCAAACATTTTTTTAAAATTTTGTATATTTCTAATAGAAAATTATTATTTTATAAAATAATATCATTGGAAAATTTTAGTGGCTCTTTTGAAATACAAATCTCAAATAAAATGAAAAATCTAACCTATAAATCAAGATTCGAACCAACAATGCTGCAAATTTCAAAATAAAATTCTTCTAGTTTTAATTGTTTCTCTATACGTTCTTTTTTCTCTTTACTTCATAGTCTCTCTTTTTAAATATTTGAGTTTAATTACAGTATTTGTGTGATATCCGATTTGACCATCTCATATGGCCATCACTGGAATGTATTAAATGGTAAGCCCTTTTGCACATACGTTAGATCCATGTGTATGTAGGATATCAAGGTTGTATACATTTCTTGTTGCAAATTTCAATTTTAAAAGAAAAACGTCATTGAATTTTTTCCACGACAATTTTAGAACACGCACTGCAACATTTTTCCCTATGATATTTCATGGAACTGGAGCTGAACTCCATAATTTTTTTAGAAAATGTATTGGCTACTCCTTTCTAAATATATAGAAAAAAACACAGAAAGACGAATAAACAAATGCAAGGTTCTAGCTGAGATTCGAGAAGATGAAACTCAGTCTTCAAGAATCAAGCGAGCAGCCTTAATAATTCTATCGCAAATTCTTCGATAAGATCAGATAATAATAATCAACACATTATTTTAATATTATAAAATCATTAGAAGTTGAATGCAATGGTAGATGCAATCAAGTAATGAGAGTCGAATTAAAACATTACCAAATGTCGAAACAATCAATAAAGGTCTTAAAACATTACCATGATTTAAATTAGATAGATAACTAAACTCTCTTACCTTTAAAATATGCATTGACTACAGAATACTATTACGTTATTTAACATATTTTATAAAATATCGCCTACTAATTCAAATCAATGAATTTGTTTCCGAACGCCTATTTGTGCTAAATATTAATATTACATAAAACATTGCTAATTTTTATTTATTTTTCCATATATAATATAAATAAAATCCTGGAGACAATGGTTTTACACTATAAATCTTTTTCTGTTGAGGTATATATCTGATAAATAAATACGCATAATTGAAGAAAAATCGGAATATTTTTTGTAATTATAATAAAAATAATGAATAAAATTGTCATTGAAAGAATTTTTTATCACTCCTTCATAAATAGACAAATGATAGGATTGTTATATAATTCTTTATATTTGATCGGCGCAAAAAGGAGCGTAATATTTCAATACCTCTCTTAAGTCTCCTTGTTTTCGTTTTCTTTTTCTTTTTCTAACATCATTACAGATCCAGCCTAAAATACTTCCCTTTCTCTTTCATGTATTTCCAAGAATTAAGTAATTTATTTAACTTACTAAAAATGATTCAGTTAAGTTATTATTTTGATAATAATATTTTTAAAAATTGTGTCACAAATCATATTAAAGTATTTTACCTATTTGTCACTTCATTTCGAAAAGCAAAATCTGTTCACAGGTCCAGTATGTTCCAAAATTAAAGTACAAAATAAAATAATATCAGATTAGTCCCTCATATTAAAAAGTAATCCTTAAACATGAAGTGAAAAATCCATTTCTTCAAAGGAAGATATTAAGGGAATAAAATAATATTTATGGCAGTGTAAAACTATAATAAGGATAATAATAAGGATAAAAAAGAGATAAAGTTTCCATAAAAAAACTATAAAAAATGGAGAGAAAATCCTTTACTCTTTCTTCTCACTATCCTTCCATTTTTATTTTTTCCCAGTGAGATAGAGCATGGTTAGCACCTGCATTGTTAAGCTCAGAGTAGAAAGTAAAAAGAGGATGGATTTCTTCTTTTTCCAAAACACTTTTTCGAATGAAATAAGAAGTAATAAAAAGTACTGAATGCGAAAAACATTTAAAACTATGCGAACAAACTCTTGAGGAATGAGGATTCTGAATCAGACCTTCGGTTAATTCCTTGTAATTCCTTTTGGCGTTATACTTTTTATGCCTTCTTACTCTAAGTTTTTGAAAACTAAAAAATATAAACAACCATAAAAAGGTAGAAAGCGTAAGAAGTGAATTATTAAATAAAACGGTAACAACAGTACAAGAAATAACGCTTGTTAGCTCTAAGGCTGTCAACTACTATCCCCATGATGAATAAAAAAATAAAGTTGAAGAAAACAAGCGAAATAAATTTCGAAACCGAAAGTTTGTGTTGTTTTTTTTAAGTAAAGAAAATATTTTTAAAACAGCATTTCACTTCTCGTAAAATGATATCAAATGAAAATTTAC
>JAPMOR010069562.1:262410-282066 GCA_026543865.1 Argiope aurantia | reverse complement strand
CCTGGTAGTAAGATTTCAGCATCGGATCAGGAGAGTTTCAGGTTCGAGCCCCAACTCCACCAAAGAACCGTCATGTAAGTAGATATTGTACACTTTAAATCCGTCGGAGCCAAACGCCCTCCCCGCTGGTGTGGTGTGGACGTTTGGAGAAGTGGTGCCAGCTCAGGTGTCATCCTCGTCATCTGACCGCGGTCCAAAATTACAAGGACCGTCCCCAAATAGTCCTAGTGTTGCTTTAAAATAAGATTTTAATATAACTAAAAAAATGAAGAAAATAAGAAAAACTGTTCTATAAACCTATTGATACCTCTAAAGACTAAAGAAAGGGAAAATATTTCTCAATTTAATTTCCAGCTTTTCCGTCTTGGATGTGAAACACTAAAACTTTCCTTACCCAGAAACATTGTAAACCTTTCCTAGGAGTCATAGCTGCAGAATTTGTTTAGAACATTTTAAGTTATTATTACTCACTGCTGAATACGGCTGACCGATTGTAAATTTTATGAATTCGGGAGTCTTTTCCTCGCAATCCACCTTTTCTCGCATAAAAATATCATCTTTCTTGGAAAGATCCGAGAAAGTTTAGGTGTGACTATTTCTGCTGGTTAAAAGGGAGAAAAATAACGGAACCGAATAAGGAGAAGATTCAGAAAATAATTACAAAAATTTAAGACTGACGTGATGTCCTCATCATTTTAATTATGAAAATATATTTTTTTTACCAGTATAGATGAAAATAATTTATTCGCTGTTGAAACTTAAAATTTTAGCGTTCTTTTGTGACATTGGAATATTGAAAACATGAAAAAGTTTTTAAAAAATTGGAATATTAAAAACACAAATTTTTAAAAAATTTAAATTTTAATAAATTAAAATATTTTTTAATCATTTTAAATAAAAACTACTAATACCCTGTTATCTCAGGTGACAACTAAAAAAATTTCACAGAAAAAGGAGCATGTAATTATTTAAAAAAAATATACGGCAAAAAATTCAACCCTTAAGAAGTTTGAAGTCCCGAGATCTATATCAATCCCCTGCTCTTCAAATTTGTCATGCCAAGTAAAGCAAGAGTGCAATGAGTGCGAGAAACGGGAGAAATCTTTTCACCCCAACAAGATGCCCTCTTCTTTTCTTCCGAGTGACATAACGTGGGGAGTCAGCAAGTTTAATATCATATCTTCTATATCTTTCCGGTGCACAGGACCGAAAAGATATTTTATAATTACGGTTAATGTTAATGTGGCAGAAATGGTCTGTAGATGCCATATTTATATGGCATTCTTGCTTAAGCACGAGGCGAGCATAAGTTGTAAGTTTATAAGTTATCGTCACGAGTGGTTGCTCAACAATTTAGGGCTTAAGTGGTTAAAGATATGCAATAAAATTTATTGCAATTATTATTTAACCAGTTTAATCGATGAAATACATTATCGTGTAATTAAAAAAAGACTATAACGTGTTTACATACAAGCATATATGTAGGGCAAAAAAACTGATTATCATTTAGCAGATTTAATACAAAAAATGAACATTCTTATTGAGTTTTATGATGAAATGTTATATCAAATGTCCTCCATTGTTGTGCTTTTGTATTCATATGCAAATATAGGCAAACTGACAAAAGAAATCCCACCGGCAGATTTTATTCAAAAGTTTTTTTTTTTTTTTTTAGAAATGTATATTTGATGTTAAGATTTTATATTAAACACCATTACCCTAACTAATTGCTTGTTTTTGGTTATATTCTCTTTTATATGGTTATATATTTTAAAAATTATAATAATTTATTGAAAAGTATTTGATAATTATAATGTCTTCACATACGATAATGTCAAAAAAATTAAACATTATATAATTTAAAACTTCTACAGCAAAAATTCCTTTAGAACTTTTAAAATCTGCTATTTCTAAGTAAGACAAAAACAAAATGCGCAGGAAAGCTTTTTCTAGTAATAAAATCAATTTTCTAATGGGAGAGATGACACTGGCTGTAGCTAAATCTTTCACTCCATTGTGGAATGCAAGATTGAAACGATATTTTATAAACACTGGGACAGAAATTAATTATTTATTGATGGCATATTTTCAAAATGTAAAGTTAACTTGAGAAGAACACAAATTATGTGAATTTAAGCTGTCCGTTCAGTAAATAATGTCTGAAAGATCGATTTTTTTATTTTATTTTTTGTAAAATCGTGAATTTTTGAAGAAAATATTTAGATACGAATCATATACTGTTTACATATGAACACTTTTCAATCTTACCTACATATGAACTGGTCATTTAAATAAAAAAAAATAATGAATTCTCATGGTATTCGAAACAATCTGGTATATTTCAGTATTCATTTTACAGTTTCTCTATCATTATTTGTATTTTCGAATTTGTATTCAGTTTTACCATGTCGAAATAGGGTCCAAAATGGTGCTTTACGCCATTGTCAGCATGAGAGCAGATAGAAAAAGGCTAATTATTATATATAATGTTTTTTCGTGTGCATTTGTGGAATAGCATATTTTAGGAAAGACTATATAGATAAACTTAAAAAGCAAAAATATTAAATAAAAATACAAAAGTAAAAAAAGCAAATCAAGAAGCACGATTCGAACTGAGGATTCACAACACACGTGTCATTTATATTATTCTGACCACTATACTGCACTGCACACACTTCAAAATCAAAGTTGAATATGTTATTCTAATATTTAGTTATAAAAGAAATGGCTCGGCAGTTTCTTTTTTAATGTAAAATTGTTTTCGGAAAAGACACCTACATAGATAAAAAACAAAACCTTATCTAAATATAAAATTTGACCAAAATCGTGTGAGCCTTTTCAGAGGTACACGATGTATATACAAGAGTTACTCGTTCCAAGTTATAAGCTTTAAAGTTGCATAGGCAAGTATATGTGCTGGAGAAAGGAAATTGTATTGTTGTTGGCTAGGCATTTCATGGCAATTAATCTTCGAGTTTGTCCCTGAACTAAATAAGAAGTAATTGGCAAATATGGATTATGATACGTTTTGATTGCTTTTGGGATGATTGGAATGGGTTTATTTTCGAGAAATGAAAAAGTCAATGGACCCATTTACTGTTTTTAGGTTAGAAGATAATAGAATTAGAGAAGCATAGAGAATATTTTGATATTTAGTTCGAATAATTTAAGGGAAAACAAATGCTCTCATATTTTCCAACGCAATACAATGCCATCTGAAGTGCTATTTTTATATTTTTCTAATAGCTGCATTCCAACCAATAGTTGGAACTAAAACATTGTTTAATAAATGGAAATGATTATAAATTTGTATATTTTAAATAGTACAAGATGATTCAAAAGTCCTGAGCAAGTTTTAGAAAAAATTGAAATCTGCTATTGAGAATTTCAAGTTATCCCGCGAGAACATTCATATTTACCAATTGCCAATATTTAGAAAAGCAATGGTGTTTTACCATCTCAAAATCTCGAGTTACAAAATTTTTTCTCGAGGTCAGAATTTTTTTTTTTGAAAAACTAATTTTAACTGTTTTGAGACGATTACATGACTATCAGATTGCGCATACGTTGGTAATTTAAAAAATAAAATAAAAAAAAAAACTTAGTGTTTTTATTTTCTTTTCTCCTTTTCCTATCTCAAAATTGTTCTAGCTCCAAAATTTTTTTTCTAAAGACCAGTTTTTGTTTTGTGAAAATCTGATTTAAACTGGTTTGGAATTATCACATGACTACTGTATTGCTCAATATTCAACATTTATTAAAAGGCGCTGTTTTTTTTTTTCTCTCTCCATCTCAAATTCGTTCGATTTCCAAAACTTTTTTGTCAGATAGGAAACTTAAAAATGAAAATATAATATAAAATTATAATTTTTTATGTATATATTAAACCTTTCAATGCAACCTTTGTTGTTTCGCGTTGATTCCCATTTTCTTCTTTCTGCTTCTTCGGGCGATAATTTCGGGTCATACCCTTTATTTCCTGTCTACTCATTTTGAGATTTCAAAAATCCCAAACGAAAACAACATCATGTTCTTACATGATAAAAAAAGATCTAATTGTCAAACAAATCGAATGGAAAAGATCAATGGGATATTTTGATTTCAACTATATAAGAGCTGGAAGAACAAAACTCAAGAAATAAATGCATTTTTTTCCCTGTAAATAATTCCATCGATTGCCAAGTTCATAATTTATTGAAAAGAAATCCTACAATTTACCCACTGATATCCTAAGGTCTAAGAGAAAGGGGGGAAAATTTTAACTCTCCCTATTTGGGTTCAAAACAATAAAAAATTTATCGCTTGAGTGAGCGCCAGTCCGAATTTTCTTGCCCAGAAGTTAGAAGCACGTTTCAATTTCTCATAGAAATCACAGTTGTAGAATTTGTTTTCAATTTTTAGTTATTTTCCACTTCTGAATAAAGCGGGCCCGATTTTACGGCTCTCTAGATTCAATGACTTCGGGTTAAGAAAATATTTCTGCAGACAAATAAGAAATCGAATCTTGAAACATTTTCAACAGTTATAAATAGATGACTGAAAGTTTCTTTTTTGTGAATTTTTCATCTAATCTGAAACTACTGTCACTGTTTTTACAGCAGTTGAAAAACTTTCAAATAATTCTGAAAAATTGTTTGAGATATTTGGTCCGGGTATTTTACGATTAATTTTTTGAATGACGATTTTGATTTTGCCAATCGTAAAACAGTGTTCGTTAATAAAATTTAAAATTTTGAAACTTTTATATTCACAAAAAGTTTATTTGGAATTTTATTAACAATAAGAATAAAAGTTGTCCTATGCACATATCGAAATTGTTTGTTTTCCTCGCTGAAAAAAATAAATGAAAAAAATCCAAGAAAGAAAAAAAACTTAATTAAAAAAAATGGAATCTACTAACGCAAATTTCAAGTTATTATGTGAGAATATTATTATTATTTTTTAAGTTATTACTTGTCTTAATTAAGTCATTAACCAGTTTAAACCGGTTTGAAACCCTCACGAGACTTCTTTATCCCCACTCTATCTCTATATATAATGATATTTTTTTTAATTAAACTTTCACTTTTTCTAGGCAAACAAAGTTTTGGAGCTCGACCGATTTTGAGATGAAAAAAACCCATTGTTTTTCTAAATGTCGACGCATGCGTAATCTGATAGTTTCGCGAATGTTTCAAACCGGTTTAAACTGGTTAATGACTTAAATTAAGACAATTCGTAAGAATTCAGTGGATGTATAATTTCGAAATCAAATTGTAACTTTAGTTGGCGATAAATCGCCAAATGTGACAATATTTTGCTTTATTTTCTAATAACCTTATTTTAATTAGTTGAAATTATCCCTGAGCCAACAATCTTTATCAATTAAACAAAAAATATTGTGACTTCTTTGGTTTATTTTTAAAAAAACTTTCCTCGAGTTAGGCAATAACACTGCGATTTCCAAGGGAAATACTACAACAGCAGACGATAGATAATTCAAAAGCTATACTGTGAAAGTCGACTCCAAAATAAAACTACATTGGCAGACTATAGATATTTCAAAATCTATACTGTGAAAGCCGACTTCAAAATAAAAAAGGGATAAATCACCAATTTGTTGCCTATGCATTTGGAGGTTTCAACAATTTATTGCCTTCAAATCGCTTCAAAATCCTCAAACCAAAACAACATCATGTTCTCACATGATAATAAGAGAAGTCTCCAAGGCCTTTAAACTATTTAGAACGGACGCAAACCACGCAAATGGAGAATACTCACTGATACAACGACTAAACACTAAAATATGAAAGGACAAATAAACTCTATATAAATATGCCAGACAACCGAGATATAATCAATCATTGCAGACGCCAGCTACCACACTTAAGTTTGAGTGATATTTGATACGTTGTATCAGACAGCATCATTATCAAGTACACTATATTGATATAGATTAAGAGTATCAAGTATGCGGTATCAATTTTTGGACTCGATTGATACCAATTGGTAAGCCCCTTGGTTTCATCGTTTTCAGTCTGATGATACTACATCAATTTGATACAAAATATTATATCAATATAACTTATTTCGCCATCCTGTCTCTGCGACGCTTTGAGCATGCGAGATTTTTTTAACAATATATTTCAACCTCATCCACTACTGTCCTTTACCCTATATTATGGGAAACACATCACTGATCATTCTTCGCTTTTCTTCTATACTAACTTTATTCGAAAAATACTTACTTTCATCTTATCGCCCATTCGTCAATCACAGTCGTTAATACTTCTTCCGAAGAAGCGAAAGTCCAATTTGGTATTTGTATCCATTTCAGTTACCCATGGTAGCGCAAGTATGAGAAGTCGAATATCTGGTTTCATTCGAACGACGTAGGTATCAGTTACCGTTGCATCACATACAAGAATATCAGGTAAATAGTATTAGGCAAAAGTATTGAGTGAAACTCGTATCAACATGTACCTGATGCTTCAAAATCTGGTATTAACTCAACATAGTCAATCTTATTTTTGCTTTTGAGACTCATACAGTTTCTACAGCGAGGTGGTGCACACTTTGAACACTTACATTAAGCATACCGTGGTAAATTAACAAGATAATAGTTTTCTTTTAAGAAAATTAAACTCACAGGTGATAATAATGTAATTATGTTCATCTCTTCATTTCAATATTATGTAATTTTGTTCATCTTTCCATTTCAGTACAGTTTATTTTGGCTCAAACTGTATTATGACAGGGCTTGTATGGAATAAAATTATATTCCAAAAATCGATTACTATAAAAATTATCTTCAGATATTGCTCATATTATTTTAGTGTAAATTCAAATATAAAAATCTATATTACTTATAAAGCATTAAAATGGTATTTGTGGAACAACATTTCATATCTTTTTAATGGCTTTATTTTATACAATAGTTGGGTGAAAACACTAATTTTAATTGAATTATTTGAGTTGAATTATTATATTGAATTTTATATAGTTTGAATAGTATAGGATAGTTCAGGAGTCTCAAGAAAATTAAAAAATCCAAAATCCACTAACCAATGGCAATTAAAAGGTTCAAAGGAGTATTTCGACTATAGAACAACAATGGAAAACGGTGTAAAAATAAATACAATTTCTTTATCTCTCACCAAAGGAGTCCCAAACGGCTCCTTCAATTAACAAGCGATTACAGTTTCTTTAAAACACATTCTAGACACTCTTATTGATATTCCTAACGACAAGCGCGGGAAAGATTTTAATTCTCCCGCCAAGGTTAGGACAAATAAAAAAATTTTTATCGCTTGATCAAAGATCAGGCTATTTTTTCCTTAGGCAGAAACTAGATACAGTTTTAAATTTCTCACAGAGATCATGGCTGCAACAGTTTTGTCATTTTGAAGTATTATTATCCACTGTTTGATGAAAATGACTCTATAAACTCTACGACTTCTAGTCAAGAAAATATTTCTGCAGACAAATAATAAATCGAAGATTGAAACACTCTCAACAGTGATAAATTGTTCGGTGAAAGTTTTCTTTTTTCGCCTTTTCATCGAGTTTGAAGCTATTGCCACAAGTTTTGCAATAGTTGGAAAATTTCAAATACTTTAGCAAAATTTTGTTTGTGATGGTAAGATACTTGGTCAGAGAATATTATGATTAATACGTTGAATGGTATTTATGTTCTCATGAATCGTAATGCTGTTTTAAATAATGAATTTAAAAGGTATTTTTTGCAAAAAAAAAAATCTTTATTTTGAAGTGTATTGCATCAAGAATAAAAACTTTCGTGAATTAAAAATAAAAGTTTCTTTTTTAGTCGCTGAAAAAAATAAAGGATAATATTTATTGAAGGTACAGATAATCCCGAAATGTCTTTTGAAAATTTTAAGAAGCAGACAAGTCAGTTATTTTATTGGGTTGTAAATTCTAATGGTAACAGAAGGATTGTTTATCAAAGAATAAATATAAAAAAGCTTTAGTTGTAGAATAGCCAGCTGTATAAAGCAAGAAGTTGTGGAATAGAAATTCACGATAGTGCCGTTATATGAATAACAATACAAATTGTTAGCCGAATGGCAGATATAATAGAGAATCAGATAGTAATACCAACAAATAGTAATTAATACCAGCAAACAGAAGTTAATAGTAAATAGAAGTAAAATAATAATACCAATAAATAGAAGTTAATTGTAGTAAAATAGTAATACCAGCGAATAGAAGTTAATAGTAAATAGTAGTAAAACAGTAATGCCAGTAAATATTAACAATAAATAGTTTAAAATAATATCAATACCAGCAAACAGTAGTTAACAGCAAATTATAGTAAAATAATAGTAATGTCCTCAAATAGTAGTAAAATTTTAGTAATAATCGTAAATAGTAATAAAAGCAAATAACAGTAAAAATATATCAATAACAGCAAATTTTTTGTATTTAAAATTGAATTTGCAATAGACTTGTCTAAGAAATAAACAAGCGAAATTGACACAGATTCACGAAATCTCCCATTCCCTATTTTGAGATGAAAGACGTAGAAACTTGCATGAAACTATGCCAGCTTCACCATTTGCTATTCAAGCAACTGTGTTGCGCTTTCTTTTGTGAATTTGTATTATATCAACGAATAAACTGTATATTTTTTTCTTGTATTGTATATTCTTTCTCAGAAAACCATCTGCTATTCTAAAAATGTCAAGTTTTCGCATGCATGACCGGCTCTTGCAATTTGTAAATGACCCTTTGGAAAATCCTGTAAATATAAATTTTAACTAGAAACATTATAAATGACAGCCTAGACATTATAAATGACAACTTAGGCAGCTTAAACATTATAAATGATAGCTTAGGAAGAATGACAAGATTGATGTGCAGCGCATCAATCTTACCAAAATCAATTCATAAACCGTTTCCAAATAGAATATCAGCACATTTACTAATTAGGGTTAGCAAAAATTACTGATATGCTTAGCGCAACATATGATATGAATCTCTTATTCAATATCGATATGAAGTACTTGCGTATAGAAAACTTTATAAGGTGGTATAAAATCTTAGATACGGCTGGTGGAAAGGCAGGCTTCTTTAGTATTTTGTCATATCCAGAACTTATTTCTAGAAGATTTAAAATGAAATCAATTTTGACATTGTAAATAAATTATAAGAATAAATAGTTTCTAAAAGTAAGAATTTACTCGTGCACTAAAATGTAATAAAGAATTTTTTTAATATATATTTGTGCAAAAGGATACCATAACAGCTTTCATTTTCTATGCCTTTACTTCGTGTTTTATTTGAAGGCGCGCCGACAGACTAACAGGTATAATTCCAAAAAAATTCAGATTTATTAAATGCCCGTAACTTTAAAATTCTTCAAATACTTGTAATGCAAATTTTTGATAATTAAAGTACATTTTACGAAATTCCTATAGAAATATACAATAAATCCAAAATAAATTGTAAAACATTTTAAATTTAATATTTGTAGTTCTCTTCAAATTACTAGAAACTTTTATTCACAAATTGCGGCTCTTAATTTCCTTTTACTTAATTTTCCTCAAAAACCTATAAATCAAAGTAAAGTTATAAAAGTAATAAAGGGAATTAACATTTAGCCTATTACTGAAGAAGCATAAAGCAAGAATTGCTTTTCGCCTTCTCCGTTCTTTCAGGGTCGTGTTAAGCGCATGGATCTTCTAAAACAGGGCTGTAAAATAAAAGACTTCAAAATATTTCTTTCCTCTTTGATAGCGTGGCTTGGATGACAAAGTGAAATTGTTCCCGGCCTATGTGAAAGAACGTTCATTGGAGCTTTCAATTTTTTTTCCTGCCAATTAAATTATTCATCAATGTACGCATATCCAAGTCTTAAAAGATCAAACGAAGAGACGAATTTGGCTTTCTAATTGTGAGTTTAAGGCTGTGATGGAAATAAAAATTTCGACTTTTATTCTCATCATCGGGCATGTCCGAACAATTTTAAATTTGTTGAAAGATTTAACTAGACGGTTTAACTAGATTAACATTGGTTATGGAAAAGTTACAAACTAAAATTGTTGCAATCTAGTTTATTGTGATCATTCTCAATGTTTTTAGTGTTAGTAAAACATTATAATTTAAAATTTAATCATTGCATATCTTCTATAAAAACTGAATGTTTTATAATATAGTAAAGGAAGATGATACTTGTCATTGGCGAACGGTATTTACGAAAAATCAATTTAACATGGGATCTTTTGAGATAGTTTTTTGCGATCCATCTTTGGCATGTAATTAGCATATAAATACCAGAACATTCAATGCATCTTTTGAAAACCTTTTATTTCTGACAGATTGAAAACAAATTTGACACACAATTACAATTGCAATCACAAGAACACATATTAAATTGCATTTTTTTATGTTGTAGTTTCTGAACGTCGCTTCTACATGCACGCAAAAATACAGACCGACAGATGGCTAACCCCTTCATGGACTTGGAACAAACTTGATACGGATTTATATTTTAGATACTAAACCAATATGTTAAATTTTATCTATCTATCTTTTGACATTTTGTAATCATTGTGTCCACATGCATTCGGATAGCCAAACAAATGAACTTCTGAATAGCTTCTGTCAAAATTTGAGATAAAATTGATGTAAAGACTGTATACAGAATTTCGTCCGCCAAATTCAAAGAATACCTGTGAATACGATAACTCAAACAAACATAATACCCTTTTTTTGGATGCAAGAATATCTGAAACGGGGAGATTTGACACAATTTCAAGTTCTAAGTTTGATGATAATATTTTCTCTTCATTTAACTTTTTGCACGTGAGTAAATAAATAATAGGTACATAGAAAAGAAAAGAAATAATTTCATAACTTAATTGCAAAGAGTTCCAATTCGTTTTATTTACAGAAGAAATTGTTTGTAAAGAAAGCAGAATTTTGATTTATATTGTTCTTCTCATCAATTCAAATTTAAAGAACGCTCTTTTTCAAGGACATAAAAAAAAAAACTTCACATTTTTGCAAAACTTTTACAGCACAAAACATTTACCTAAAAAAGTAAACAAAAAAGCGAGCCACTTTCAAACAAAAAGATTTGCTATTGGCAGACTAGAAGAAAAAAATATTATCGACAGAGAAAATTATTTGAATGAAACTAACGCCAAACTGTAAGTTTCAAAGCAGATGTATAATCTCTGTGTTTCAATTTCGTTGAGGCTTTGTTAAGCGACAGAACATCAGGACATGTTCATGGATTGGAAAAAACTAATCCGAGCAAAACAGCCACTTCTCTTTTTATTAGAGAACACACTGCGAGCTGGCAACGAACTTTGTATCAAATCTTCCACTTCGTTGTTATATTTAGAAGCCAAAAACACCGTTTTATAGACTCAGTTCCCTACTGCAGAAATTATTAGTAGATACCATGTTTTCAGGTCTCTCTATCCTTAGTCAGTTTTGTTTAGTTATATTAACATCTCTTTTAAAGCAACATTAGGGATATTTTGGAACGGACCTCGTAATTTGAACCACAGTCAGATGACGAAGACGACATCTCAGCTGGTACCTCCCTTTCCACAACACACCACACTAGCGGGAGAACGTTTGGCCCTGACGTATTTAACGTGCAACAGACAACCTTACACAACGGTTCTTCGGTGGAATCGGGTATCGAACCTGAAACTCTACGGCTCACGAGCCGAAACCTTACCCCCAGGCCACCGCGGCCCATATCTTTAGTCCAAGGCGAGCATAAATTCCAAATGTCTGAGCGTCGGCATCAGTGATTGGCAAATAGTTTTGAATTTAAGGGGCATGGATGTATAAAACAATCCATTGCAATTATTATATTAATTAAATCTCAGAAATAAATTATAGAGCAATTAAGAAATACGAGTATCGTATTCATATTCATGGGAGTTTGCATAACAACAAATAGTCCTCACCTGGGTACAAGACGTATTATTCAAAGAATATTATGATGAATCTTTATATTAAATTTCATTCATAAAGCACTATACATTTTGGAATTTTTATGTTAATATTTATATCGACAGACAAATAGACAGAATACTACAGACCAATTTCATTCAAACTTTGTTTGAAATCTGTTTGATGTTAAGACTATATATCAAATATCTCTGTAGCTCAATGCCTTTTCAATTTATTATTACCTACAATATTCATGGTCAGATATGATTACAAAAATGCATTTATTGGGGAGGACAGATTCGTAGAAATGTCAAAAGTCTTATGAATACAACCTCTTTGCATCATTAGTATGCAATAAATAAAGAAAACGAAAAAGTATTAAATTACTTATCCCCATCACTGCCAGCCTGACTCAAGCAGCCGTTTAAATTTTGTACTAACCAACCGTTTGGAGATAAATTACTCTTACTGATGATTAATTCAGTACACGATGCGAGAGTATCCTTAGTAATAACTTGCTTTTACATTCTGCACTTTTCTTTTGCAACAGAAAACAACCCCAAAACGGCCTATTAATATAGATCTCCCACAGTCAATTTTTCAGGCTTAGCAGCTAGGTGGTTAAACAATATTCTACAGGAAATATGTTTTAGAATTTCAAAGCCTTGATATTTAACCTCTTCTCTTAGAAATCTGTTAAATCCACTTCAGGCAAAATCAAAATGTGGAGAAAAAGATATTCCGGTATAATAAGGCCTCTCTCTTTCCAGTAGGGAAGATAATACTAGCAGTCGGAAAGCTTTATATCAAATCTTCCATTCTGTTGAATCGCTTAGGACCTAGAAGTTATTTTATAAGCACTGTGCATAGTTGCAAAGAATAATTATTTGTAAATATCAATTTTCCATACTCATATTGAGAAGAAAGAACACATTGTATAGATTCCAGATGTTGGTATTGATAGATGTTTGTTCAACAGCTGGATTTAATGGGAAAGGGGAATAGATCTTGGTTGAATTGGCAACTATTATGCCTAATAAATTCTTGAAAGTTTTTTTCTTTAGAATAAAAGATGCGTAAAAAAAAGGAAAAAAGAATAAAAGATGATAAAAGAAAATATGGAACATAATTCGTTAAGATTTTTTTTAAATACTTGGAACTGCCTTGTTTTTGAGAAATGAACATATTAACATTTATTGACTTAAATAAATGTTAATTTAAAGACTTAATATTGATGCTTATTGGCTCAAGAGCCATATTTCGCTATATAGAGCCAATTATAAGTAAATTATTAAGGCATAAAGGAACATAAAAGAGCGTTGAAATCATAAAACATCTGTAGTCAGTAATAAAAACGTAAAAGCATGATGATAAAGTCCATTATCAACAAGTAGCTACGATACCAAAGATTCTTGAAAATAATCAAACTGTAAATATGTGTTGAACATAGTGTTAGAAATAAGTTCGTTCAAAATCTACACAGATAGAAGATCACATTTAATCATAACTGAAGAGCACTAACCCTTTGCGTTGGAAAGACGAACCATGCACATCGAAATGCTTTTGCTACAAGATCGCCGAAGACGTATTTTAATGTTTCAGGTAATTCTCACAGATGTAAAAATGATGTTCGCGATTAATTTAGAAGATATGTCTTTTACCGATTCCTATAATATATGGGATACAAGGTATGGCCTCGCTGCGAGTTACAGAGGATTGTTTTCGCATACACATCTGTAAATCTTTTGCTAGAGCAAGTGGTTAAAAATATTGTGGAACCAATTGATGGAAAGAAATCATTGTAATCGTTCGATTTATTTCATATGTGTTAAAAAAATTATAGAAACATATTACTGTCAAGTTTAACTTCATATATATTTCGTATTATTTAAGCAGGACTGCAAACTTAAAATTTATATGTAAACAGTGCAGCATTAAACTGACATTTGAGAAACAAGTGTTTATATATTTCTAATGGCATGATTCTATTCAACAATTGTAAGAAAAATACTGATTATTGAACAGAAAACATTCAATTTTATACAATTTCAATAGTATATGAAAGTACAGATTTTCCAGCAAATTTAAAAATTCACAATTCGCAAATTAATCGTAATCAAAAAAAAGTCAAAAGAACTTTTTAATTTTATGAAGGCAAAAATTTTACAATGAAATAAATAAAAAAAAAATTTCATTTTCCACTAAAGGAGATCAAAATAGCTTCTCCAACTGACAATTGTTCACAATTTATTATCTCACACACTGATATCCCTAAGGACTAAAAAAGGAGGTTAAAAATATCCTCCAATTTCATTTCCAACTCTTCCACCTTAGGCGGAAAACAATAAAGCTTTTTATCGCTTGAGCGAGCTTCTATACCCACAAGCCAGATGCAAATATAAATTTCTCACAGTAAGACATAGAAGCAGAATTTGTCATTTAGAGCTATTATAATGCATTGTTGAATAAAAGAAGCCTTTCTACGTTTCTTTAAACTCTACGACTCAAGAAAATATTTCGGAATCAAATAATAAATTGAAAGTTTGAAACCTTATCAACAGATATAAAGATATTAGTCAGAATTTTACTCTTGTCGACTGTCCTTCTACTTTGAAGTAATGCTATAGTTTTTACAGCAGTCGAAAAATCTTTTAAAGGATTCTACAAGATTGTTTTAGAAAGGTGAGAGATTTGGTCAGGATGTTTTATGTTTAATCGTTTGAACTTTTAAATTTTTTTTTTCTCATCATTTGAAAACTGTTTTAGATCGTGAAATTTGGAAGAAATTTTCATTGCCTTTTATGTAATCAAAACATTTATTTTGATTTTTTTATAGTATAAAGAATAAAATTCGTTCTAACAGTATATGTTGATTTCAATCATTAAGAAAAAAAGTGAAATTTTTATTGAATATACAGACTATTCTAAAAGTTTGAAATTTTTTTGGGTAAGTCAGGCATACAGTAGTTGGTAATTTTTACAATATAGCTAGGAATTGCAAATGCAGTGGGTAACCTGTATAGAGGGTCTACTCGTAAGTTAATTTGAAAAGGATACACTGTTTAATCAATATAAAACAGGCATCATAAGAAAGGTGATCAAAAACAATATTACAAGTTGTATCCAGCGTGAAAAGTAAATTGGTAATGTGTACAAACTATTATTAACAAATCACTGGACTACTTCAAGTGAGTGCTCAAAGGAATGTTAATAATAATAAGCAATACCAGTTTAATTGGACAGAAATGGAAGGTTTTATCCAATCATGTATGATTTGTTTTTATTCAAGCAACTTTGTTGTCCCGCGATTGCTGATAATTATTCTTTAAAAACTATATTAATTTTTTTAAATTATGTGTTATTCCTTTTAGTTAATCCATTTGTGAAAAGTTTACTTTTTTGATTATGGTTTTCGCTTGACACCTAAGTTCTATGTTAAAGAGAACTAATATCCTTGTTCTAGGTTGTAGAAAACGTTTATATACTGTAAATATAAATATTCTATGACAAAAAAATATTAAGTAATGTTCTATTCATAGAAAATTTATGAGAGAAGAGAGCTATTTCCTGTTATTGTAAATCCCGATTCAACCAAGCAGGTAATTTATACTGAACATCAGATTTTCCTAAAACAGAGCATCAACCATTCTTTGGTTGCATATTCAGCTTTGCATTTGAATGTGGCTCATAGTTGACTAATGCACCTGCTGGTTGTTCTAATGTATACTCGATTGTATTCCTTATGCGATATGAACTACTGAAGCTTAGTATTTCCCTTCAGTATTTTGGTAACGTTAACCGTAAAACGGCATTCCATTCCAATATTTTGGTACCTTTGAAGGTATGATTTTGAGTTAGTATTTAATTTTTTTCTAAAGGATTTGGAACAGAATATTTATATACTGGAATTAAAAAACAAAAACAAGGTTTTGGAAAGCAGAGGTTTTAAATGTATTAAAATGGAAAATGATATTTTTTCATTTCATTGTTATGTGTTAAATTTTATCTATCTATCTAGTTCTTTAAGTTGTTTTGTACCAAAAAAAAAAAATCCAAAACTGACTTCCTTGGATGACTGTAATATAAACAAATAAAGCTTCGAGATCCGATTTTTTGACTATAATAGTCTTTCTTTTTAATAATTCTTACAGAAATAAACGTAAAACATCGTTGATATAATTCTTAATTTACTTAGATAGTAAGCAATAAAAAGTATGGCTTACTACTGATAGGACAGTGAGTATTTTTTTCTATTTGTTGGCAATTTTTTACATCAAACTTTATTTCTCAGCAAGAATTTTATCCCCCAGATGTCTATATTCAATTTTCATAAACACGTAAATCATAAAACACGTATAATAATAAAAATTAATAACGAGACTTGACATTGCTGCAGTTTGAGCTCTTTTCCGAGGAAACGTCAAGTCATGAAAGTTTCTTGCTTTCATCCTCTTGGAGTTGAGTCAAGCGCTTGAATTTACTGAGACAAGGAATCGTAAAATACATCACTTCAAACTATTTCTTTCCACTAAAGCAGTATCTGAATGAATGACAAGGTAAAACTCTACCGACTGATAATTCAATCGTTGGCACTTTTATCAACCGGAATTGGCAACTTTCCATTGGCAATTAGTTCCTCTCTGCATTCTGCCTTACTTTTTTAGAGATGGAAAGAGACGAGTTCGATTTTTTAAACGAGTGTCCAGCAGTTCAGGATCTTGCAGTAATTTTGGCTTTTAAGTATACCACAGTGTTTTAAAAGGTTTTAAGAATGTTGAAAAGTTTCAAATGTGCCGATTTTTCGTTCATTCTTTGTAATGTCCAAACTGAAATTGCTGTAATTTTCTGATTGTGTTTATTTCAGCAGTTTTCAATTTATGTAAAGAATTGGAATTTAATTGAGATAATCACAGTTTTATCAGCTTATATTAAACGGTGAAATTGATGGTATCAATTTGTTTCAAACCTTAATCCAAGAATCTTAATTATCTGATCAATTGAATTCTCTGAAACAAAACTGTAATCAAACTGAACCAAATTATCTGCAGAATATTTCAAAGTATTTTTTACTTACCTTTTTCTTAAGTAATTATGTGATTTTAATTTGATGTAACAATGTATAAAACAAAACAGAAAAGTCAAACTAGTTTTGAACTTCATTTTCCAGAGCGTATGTTTGAAAGTATTAATTGGCGATGAAAGAACGATGTGCAACGTGTTAGAGCGCATTTGAAACACAAATATTAAACGTATAGAGATAAATAATCTCACTAACTAAGTGCGTATTATACTTTTACAGGAGCAAAAAAAACTGAAATTTTGATAATTGCATTATTTACTGTTTGGTTTTTGTAATTTAAATATTAATACTTCTATGTCTAGGTAATTTTAGAATTTTCATTTTTAAAGAATAGAGAAATGAATCTTGTTATTACAGTACGATTCTTCCACTGTATAAGTTAAATAGATATTACCCTCAAGAAACCTGATTTAACCCTTTAAAGGGCCATTTTTTTCTAGTCATATTATGTTAAAATATTTTTAGGCTTGAAATTAAAATAAGAAAAGGGATTCATTTAGCTTAAATAATTAGATAAATTTAATTTGGTTAATTAATAATTAAGTAACAAATCAAGACACGTCATTTGGTCTAAGATAAAGTACTGAAGCATCTAAGTTTTTTTTTGACTTACTAAAAAAATTTGTCAGAGCTTATGCCAACCTACATCATTTCATACAAAGATTGATAAATTTGGTGGGAAGCATACTTCCCACGACCCTAGAAAGGGTTAACTAAAAATATTATCATATTTTAGAAAACAGATTTATGTTTCTCATAATCTAAATATTTTAATTAGAGCTGTTTTTTAATGTTAATTACTGGAGTCTGGAGAACTGTTAAGGAAAATACAGTTATAAAAATATGTATATAAAGCTATATAAATATGGAAATAAAGTCATAGGGAATTAGCATAGGAGGTCCCTATTGGTTTATTTTGGCGTTTACAATAATCTAGGCAAGTTCGTTGAATGTAGATTTTCCATTTTCTTTAATATAGAGCAATTTTATATATCTGAAATAACAAAGGGGATTGATTAATTATAAACAAACCAGAAATTCTCTAGAATGTCATAGTTAAAATCTTAAACCTTGACGGTTATATGTCTGCTGTCAACCACTAAAACTCATTTTAGTCATATGTTGTTTTTTTCAATTACTAAAACTTTTTAACCATTCATAATCGATCGCATGCTTACTCCCAGCCACTAAAGCAATTTTACAGTTAAAAGCGTATGTTTGTTGATGACCACCAAAACCTTTTTGCCGTTCAAGTCATATGTTTGCTCTCATCCACCGAAGTGTTTTACTGTTCATTCCAGTGTAAGCCTACTTTCTTTTATTATATAAAGATACCATATTGATTTTAAATAGTGCTATACTGATAAGCTTTGATGATAGAATTTGAAATACAAATTACTTAAATATAGTTACACATTTTCGTTTCTTAAAATACTCTAAAATAGTTTTAAAGGTTACCGAAATAAGGTCATATACCAGATTTCAACCATCTAGCTCAAAGAGTTTTTGAGTTTTCTTTCTCACAGAGAGTCAGAAATTTTTTTAAAATATGCTTTTCAAACTCAGGGAGGTCTATAACATGGAGATTCGTCAAAAGCTTGAGTTGGGAATTTTTGACGATTACGATTCTTCCTCTATACTACGTATACGAGATGTAAAAATGCGAGAGACAACATGAATTTAGAAATGAATGCAAATTATTTTGCAACTTAAACGTTGAATTTCCTAAACTGATTTCTGTCTCACGGAGAGACTGACAGGTATATTTCCAAAAACTATTATTTCATTCTAAGGTCTAAAAAGTGCAATTTCATCAGAATTTCGAGTCTGGATTTTTTTTTCTTGCAATACTTTTTTCTTCTGTGCTTGGCGAAAAATAATGGAGTCTTCTTTATTCACAATTCTATCATTTCTTTGTCTCCTGATCTATTCTGAAACCTCGAATTTTCTGAGCCTTTGATACAAATTGTCGACTGAGACGTCACAATCCTTAGAAAAGTATCTTAGGAAATTGGATCGTTTCCTATTTTAAGAAAAGTAGAATAGAAAATGTTTTACGATTCAAGCAGTCCTTCATATAGTTCTGCAGCAAATTTTCTAAAGTAATGGAATGTCATTATTAATTTACTATTAGTTATTTTTACTACAAACGAAATTCTAATATATATTTATTGTGGCTTTCTTATGCACATTGCCCATTTTTTTTTATTTCAACGTGACTATTTGTTTAGTAAATTCGTCCAGGTATGTATGGAGCAAAGAGTCCACAACAAGCTCAATAACAGATAACGGTGCTTTATTATTATTAATACAGCTAGCAAAAGTACAGTCGAGGTATAAACAACGAACAATATTTATAGAAACTCACAATAAAAGCAGACTGCACATCGCTAAATCAAAATAGCAATAATGTTCAATAGATATTACTATAATTCTTGTATTTTCGAGAACCTTCAGTTTATTTTACCAAATGGCAGTTACATCTGTTACCAAGATCGGAGGTCATTGATCGAGAATTCATTAAATATGTCTGCAAATCTCTTTTCCTTATTATAAGATTAAATACACAAGGAAACAATATCACAGATTTGCAACAATATTTAAAAAAATCTGCCTTTTATTTAAATTATAAGTAGGTCAATCTTTTAAAGAATATATTA
>JAPMOR010069562.1:180418-255521 GCA_026543865.1 Argiope aurantia | reverse complement strand
TTCAGTAATTCCTTAAATAATTTAATAATAAATTCTAAATTTAATAAGTAATTCTTTAATTATTAAATTTATTCAGTAAATCTTTAAATATTTTAATAATTATCTAATTAATTAAATAATAAATTCTTCAAATTATCAGATGTAAATAAGCTGTAGATTAAAGGATATATATTTTCATTTTTCAAAGAAAAGTGTACTGATTTTATAGTTCAAATGCATCCTGAAATGCATGACATTAATATTTCTATGTAGAAAATAAGCAACATTAGTAAGCGGAAAGGGAAGTTGCCAATCATTACTTCTACATGAAAAGAAGATTTAAAAGGAATAGCCGAAAAAGATACATTATGCTTCAAACATTTCTCATTTGAAAACGCTGGTAACAAGAAAAAATGCTCCTACTCAGGAAACAATTGCAAAATATTTAAATATATCTGTAGTAACAATAAACAAGATAATTTTCACTTAGAAATGCAATTTAATAAAGCTAAAAAGTGATATTCTGGGCTTTTGCCGAAACATTTGGCTTAATATAAAACAATTTGTAGAACTGTATATGAGAACTATTTAATAGGAAATAAATGGAAATACATTAAGATCCTTGATGAAGAATCAGTTTATTTAAGTGACTGTAATCAAAATAAGTCTATTTATTAACGAAAACGAACAAAAAAAAAACATGTACAAACTGGTTCCGGTCAATGTAAAAAAAAGTTCTGGTAATGGTTTCATATTGTAGTTTTAGTAAGGATTTTATATTGTCGCAGAGTACATATGTATGTTTCCATTGTATAAATCCTCATACAATAGAAAATTAGAACCAAAGAATGGAAAGAAAATCACTTCAACGTACTTTCAAAAGAAAAGTTGTACAGTGTATGTCTGATATCCACATATGAAATGGCATTTTTTTATTCCAATGACTTTCAAAGAGTGAAACTAAGCGAGACAAAGTTACTAATCATCCTTCGAAAAATACCATTGCATTCCTTGAAAACATCAGGTTTGATACAGTTGCTTAATATAAGCCTTTTCAACATAATCCTGGAAATTCTTCTGATATTTTACCTATGAATTATTCAGTTGTTGATATCTCGAAAGAGCTCATTCTAAATACAAACACATCACTATACGTACTCTGGAAAGTAGTAGAGGATAAATGGAAGTTTAGATTGGTCATATTAACGTCCGATTTAAAAACAACCCTAGAGCTATTTTAAGGACGGACCTCATAATTTTGAATCGTGGTCAGCTGACGAGGACGACACCTGAGCTGGTAACCCCTCTCCAAATTTTCATACTACACGTTAGCACGTTTAGTCCCAACGGATTTAACGTGCATCAGACCAGTTCTTCGGTGGGTCTCGAACTTGAAACCCTCTGGTTCCGAAGCTGAGATCTTACCACCAGGCCTCTGCGACCCAGAAAAGAAATGGAAATCAAATATTCTTGAAATTTTTACGAAGAACCTTTTATCTTGTAAATAATGATGCAGACTTATAGCCCAGAAAAACTGCTAGTTAAATATTAAAAGAAATATTCTTTACAAATTTATCATTTATTAAATGGTCCCACATGGTTCTAAAAGTGTGTAAATACTCTTTCAATATGAATAGATGTGGCTTGAATCTTATTCAGTGAAAACTCTTCCGCAGTTCTTTCTCGTAGACATCAATTGATTCCGTCTACCAATTAGAGTGCGAAAGTGAACATTCGGTCGGATCAACATAGGAAGGAGATGTACTCAACCAATCGTGTGATCCGACCTTTTCATCATCGTCACTTACGAGGGAATTCCTCTTTTCCTGACGTTGATTGGTTGGCTTTCAGAATCGTGGAGAGAGAAATAATACGGGAAAAGGCTGTAAACTTTCTTGGCTGATCACATTAAATTCTTCCGATGCTTGATTAGAAATCAATTATGATTAAAGTTATATTCCCTGATATGGATATGAGAATGTGCGTTCTACCTATTAAAAAGAGAAATGTGTTGCAAGAAATAATTTAGAATAAAAATAATTTCTAGTTGTAGTGGTTACATAACTCACCATCTTCTCTTTTGAAACGAAAGATGGCTTTACTTTATTTACATCGTGGTGTATTTCCCATGATCCTTCTTGGGGCTCTTAATCAGACGGCATTCTAAGCGAATGTCGTGTTCGTGTTTGTTTTGTCTCGTGAAATGTTGAACTTAGAAAATAATTAAATAACTGTTCCTGAAAATCATTTATTTTCATCTACCTCATAATGAAGTTATAAAGAGTCTCGTTCCTTTTCACAGTTACGTAAAATAAATTTGTGCAAAATATATACTTTAATGTTTATGAGCATCATACAGTGTGCATCAAACGAATATTTACGAGCTTTCATTGTAAGTAAAATATACAAAAAGCGTTTTACAACAGAACATAGGTTTTCAAACGCAAAGAGCCATACTTTTTTTTCTCTCAATAAATTAAGCGAAAGATACACTGATTATATGTACAAAATAGACTAAATGGAATCCAAGTTTGAACCTGTATACGATAAATTTAATATTTTGTATGAATAGTTTTCAATATATTGTTATGAATTCGGGGTTCTTTTGATCTGTTAGTCGATGAAGAAACGAATACACAGACGAACACACGCAATACACAGCAGCACACTACAACAAACAGTAGGCCATAAGTAGTAATAACAACCACAGCACACAAAGCTGCCAGACAGAATTCAGCAGGAGGGGAGAATCTACGTAGCTTCATTCTACGGCTTCTCCAAATGCCTGCCATTCTACATTATCTCCTCGCTTTAGCTGTATCCAATTGCCGACTCACTATTACACGCCTGGCTACACGTCACACGACTCGATGCTGCTTCTACAATAAACTCTAGCTCTATTAGGATTCGGCACACAGCTCAGTTCAGAAAACGCTTGAGCTCCAGGCAACGCTTGTGCTTTGCTGTTGTCAACTTTTCGCCGCCAGTGAACATTCGATACAACATTCGTCGTTGACTCACTGTGCGATTTTAAACCTTTCGGCTACTCTGTCCACTATTGTCTTAAGCTTAGATTGCCGTACTTTTATAGATCCTGAAGCGGGCAGAGAAAGTTCTGGAACAATCAGGTATATCTCGGTTCCTATTGACTCCATCGCCAAAATTTTTGAATATCTATTTTATCGTCAAATTGTCGCCATGTTGATTCTGCATCCGATCAGCATCCAACAGATCTCACCGTAAAACGGTCAATCTGTAACAATATATTCAAATAAATGTTGCTTTCATATGATGTGTTCTCCTCCTCAGGAAACCTAAATTTCTAATCTTGAAATATATTTCAAATAATTTCAAATCTATGAATTGTGGGAAAGTGACTTTGGAATTAATGAAAAATAGTTTTCGTACAATATTTATTAGAAAATCAGATAATTACCAAAGCATTAGAGTAGATAATATGCAATTAATTAATTTTTTTTAAATCAACGAAATTTTGATAACTGCAGCAAAAATTATTCTAAACTAAAATTCTTGGCAAAGAATAAAAGTGCATCATGAGCAGAAGCAAAACAAGTTCTAATATATTTAATCAGTATTTTTCGAGCATCAACAAAATCAAAACATAATGGAAAGTTTCATAATATAAAAAATCTTTTGAAAACATTCAATGGTAGTCGCAAAAAGTTTACAGAATAGATTACAAGAAATAAACAAAAAGTCCTGCAAAATCCGGAATAGCAGAAACTCCCAATTTCAGCTACTCAGCCACTTCTTTTGATCTTTTAAAGGTCGGGAAACATACAAACTGTACGCACAAACTGTTAATGCAGTCTGCCATGAAAAATGTAGAGAAAAATGGGATAAACAGCTTGAAATCTTATTTTATAAAGGCTGACCCATTTCTGCATGTCGCAGATTTGGCAAAGTTATATATTATATGTCGCATCCCTATGCTAAACTGAAATTACAGAACTGGTTCAATTTCGTTATATTAACGTCCCATTTTAAAGTAATATTTGGGACGTACCTTTTAATTTTGAACAGTGATCAGATGACGAGGACGGTACCCCCTGCAAACTTCCGCACTACTCCAGTGGGAGAATGTTTGACTATGACGGATTTAAAGTGCATCAGATACGCTTTCGCAGCTGTTCTTAGGTGGAATCTGGTCTCGAACCTGAAACCCTTCGGTTCCGAAGCCAAAATCGAACCGCCTGCCACCGCGATGACCTGTTCAGTTCATTCTGATCAAAAGTATTTAATTAACAGCTTTATGAAATCTTTAGTTTAAGTATAATTATTTTGTATTTTTAAGTTTAAGACATTTTCCATCGGCGGTGGTATGGGGAACTCCAACCACTTCGATTTCGAATGTACGCTCACTCGTTCTTATCACCTCATCCGCCCCTCTAGCGAATTCAAACCTCATTGGTTTCTTAGCGTACTCAGGAACGAGGCATCGCTAAGGATGATGAGGAAAATTTGTGAAGTCTCAAGAGATATTTGTGAAGATATTCAGAAAAGGCTAGGATGATGGATCTGTGTTGTATGCAGTCTTGTTTTAATTGATTCCTTGTTTATGTAATTATTCTGCATCAGCTTCAAGTTTTTTTTTTATGTACAATTATAGCTATTAAAAACTTTGCACGTTTCTGCTCATATTCTTGATTAACCTTCTAGTGCTTTTTTTTAATGTGTTTATCATTCTAGATCTGCTTTGTATTTGTGTCGTTCATTTATTTTTCACTTTACATAATGGGAAAGATATTTGATTTTAGAGGCACATTGTTTGATATTGCTGTCTAGTATACTATGTTTTCCATTTTTTGGACATAGTTATATTATTCTTGTGCTTATGTGTGTTACTGCTTTCTCTATGTATTTTTCAAATTAGTCACTTGAACACAGATTTGGTTTGATAACTATTTAATTTAAGTATTTTACTTTAGTCAAACGAGCTATAATGTATATCCTTATTTATCTCCATATTCTGGCGATGATTTTAAGCCTTTCAATAAATAAATAACGGTTCCCACTCTTGCGAGCTTCAAGGTCTTACACCCTTTCGAATAGATTGGTCGTCATGGGATAGACCAAGACCAAGTTTAAGACATCAAACATGTAATACAGTTTAATCATTTTTTAGCAACAGAAATTAATTCTACTTGATAATTACAAGTTTTTTCACAAAACATGATTTTGATATTTCTCTAGAATTTATATATACTTCCGATTTCTTTCTAAAATGTATTCCCGATCTTTTCATTTTTTTATAAAAAAAGATCAAAATGCGTAATTGTGAACAATTCTATTCAAATATCGGTCATTCCTACTAAGCAATACAGCTTATCTATTTGGAAATCGATTCCCAATCCATGGAAAAAATTCTCACAACCGATGAAGAATGAGAAAACTTTGAATGACCAGTTTTCAACTCCGGAAACCGTTTCGAGATTCGATTTAGTATTCATTTTTTAGTAATATTTTCTTGAATCCGGGGCTCACTGCCTGCTGCAAAAATGAAAATCTAACTTCTTTTGTTCAACAGCATTCTAAAACGATAAAAAAAATTTGCTGCTATGACTCCGACGAGCTAGTTACTGAGCAAGGAATGACCATGCAGATCTTCGCTAAAGCAATAAAAAGTTTTGTTTCTATTCAACGATGCAGAAGTGGAAATTTGTTTAACTAATATAAAAACTGTGAAGTCTCAAATATTCTGAAGGAAGTTGAAATATGCAAACAAATATGTTTTAAAATTCTAAAATAGTTTTTCATACTGAAAATCTGGGTCTCTAAAGCTTTAAATTCCATCATTATTTTTAGGGAATATTCAATTAAAGCAGTTTTAGTCAGTTATATTAACGTCCAGTTTAAAAGCAACACTAGGGCTATTTTGGGCGGACCTCGTAATTTTGAACCGCGGTCAGATGGCAAGGACACCACCTGAGCAGGCACTCCTCTTCTCTCTAACTTCAATACCGGTCCAGAGGGCAGACGTTTGGCCTAGAAAGATTTAATGCGCCCTACACCCGCTTATATGACAATTCTTCGGTGGAATTGGGTTTCAAATGGGAAACCCACCAGTTCTGAAGCCAAGATCTCACCACCAGGCCAATACGGGCCGCGATAATTACTACTACTACTAACGAGTTGTATTTTCTGAAAATTTAATGAAATCAAGCAAGAATATTTATTTACTAGAGAAAAATAATCTTTTTTAAAATAATTGCCAAAAATAGAAAGATAATTCTGATTAAGAACATCGTTCTTCTTGAAGGAAAAAAAATTCAGCTAACCTTGTTGAAGATCGAGTTAATTTTACAAAAAAGCTTTACGTATATTTTTTGTACATGCCATTTATCATTTAATTGATATTGATACAAATTTATTTGATACTAAAGTGGATTATTATTGCAGTTTGAAAATGATTTCGATTCCCCCTTCCTCCCCTTACTGGAAAATATATATTTTATTAGCTAAATGGAGAAACTAGCCGATTCTTATTTTACAGTGCTTTAATGTTTTGTATTCGAGTAAATGCCCATAATACTGAGCACTGTTTTTATCCAAAGAAAGTAGTTTCATTATAATTAAAATATAATAGGTTGGATATCATATGCTTTTATCAATAAATTATAAATATTTCACCCTTATACACTATATCATACTAACAGTATTTATGATATGGTGACAGAACTTCTTCCACTAAGTACTTAATGTCAACCAGTTCGCTTGTAGTGGATGTATAGTGTAACATATTCAATAAGTCTTAATAGTAAATAATGATGTTTAATTACATGAAGACCCGAATATAAAGACCATCATACATTACAGAGACGTACACAAGTAAAACGCAGAATCACACTTAGAACAAACAGCAGCCCACAAGCACTAATCGGTAACACATAAAACGGCCAGACAGAACTCAGCAGGTGGAGGGAATCTACGTAGCGTCACTCGACAGTCTCTCCAAACGTCTGCAATTTTCCACTGTCTCCTCTCTTTAGCTGCATTCAACTGCCGATTTACTACTACACGACTGCTACTCCACACACGTCTCGATGCTGCTTCTATAATAAACGCCAGGACTCGGAACGCAGCTCAGTTCACCAATCACTTGAGTTTATTCAAGTTCATTGACCTAATTGATTCGCGGTTGACTTTCTATGCAACTCTATATTACTATTCGACTGTCTTCGGCTTGGACTGCCGGCCTTTTATAGTTTCCGGAACAGAGCAGAGATAGTTCTAGAGCAAGCATTTATCAGCTCCTGTTGGTTCCATCACCAAAATTCTTAGCGATTTTAGAATCAACCATTTTTCCGACACAGTCGCCAAGTTTGTCACCAAAGCCGGAGGACATCCGGCATCTGATCGGCATTAAACAGAGCTGACTGTAAAACGGTCTTTCCGTGCTGGGAAGCAACATCATAGATTCGCAATAATATTTACTTTCAATTGAATAAAACATAAATCATACATAGAAGTAAATTTATTTAGATAAAAATATGTCAAGATTTCGATGAAATCCTGAAACATATATGATTAATACATACGAATAATTTATTATAGGGATCATATTAAAATCCTACAATCTTGAGCCATTTTCCAGATAAAGCTTTGATTTAAAGCATCAAAATCTAATTACTAAGGTAAAATAATTTGTACACGGATGCTACCTAACTGTGGTGAGTTCAGAAATATTTGGTCAAAATCTGGATAAAGTGGGCTTTCTGGTTAATCAATATTCTCTTTGGTATCTAATATCGGATAATAGATGGATAATTACATGTTTTTAATTTAACCAGAATTATCTAATTTAACAGACGGTTAAAACCATATATCCCTATAGATGATGTCAAATTCTACTTGAACTGGGTAATTACAAATATTAAAGAATCAAAGTTATTTGAGTTTGGTGTTACAGAATAATGTCAACCTTTCCTTAAACTAGATGATAGTGCTATATAAATCAGTAACATGAAAGATTTTTTTCCGTTGATTGTTACGCTTAAGCAAAATTAATTACTTCAAAAATGAACAAGGCTGACAAAGCATCAAACATTTTAAAAAGAGATACAAGGAAATTTAAGTCATTAATTTAATTAAAAATAGTAAAAATAAAAATTCATTTTACCATTGAACTCTGTTAAGGCGTTGCTAGGTGAAGCTTCAAAGTTAAAAACGTTATGGATAATTCAATATTTTTATATTTCACGGAAAAAAGTAAATGAAAATAAAACAGAGCTCCTAAACTAAGGGAGATACTGTAACTCAAGTGTTTCTAGTCGAAGCCATTCTTTTGTTTCTAAAATAATAATTCCCGGAAAGATGAAGCAAATTGTGATTTATGTTTTTGATGACATGTCAAAAGCAAAACGTTTTATTTTTTATATTTTACTTTAACGAATGGCAGTCTTGTGACAGTAACAATTTTCTAGATTTATTGATATTATTTTGAAGCAAAATTTATATCGCGACTTCATGGTACGTAAAGATAATAAATTGATTAATTCTAACTTTACTTAGAAATAAAATTAAAAAAACAAACTTAACTAGTTTTACTTTCAGGAGTTTTTTTTTTCTTGCTTTAAAAGTATATGGAAATAACAGATCAACTTACAATATCAATTTATTTCATTTTCAGTTCAACGTATTTTAATCTTTTGTTTCAATTGCGTATCATCGATATAATAAAACTGCAATATGACTCAATGAAAATGATTTCTAACTTTTTTTTTGGAATTTAAGATTTTTTTTAAGCAATTATCATAAGATAACTCATTTTGCGCTTCATATATTTATAAATTTACTACAACAAAGGAATTAATTATAATTTCTGACAGAACTGAAATTTGAAAGTTGTTTTTGCGGAGAAAAGCAAAAAGGTCCGCCGGTCCATATCGAATGACAAAAGTGAAGTTATCTTCAATAAATTTATCTATTACAAAAATATACTTATAACCTACTTGACCTCAATTAGGCCTAGAAATATTCGAGACCTAGAAGTAATGTTATCCTACTTATTAATTTTCAAGTACATCGCTTTTAAAGAAATACTTTTTGCAAAACTCTTGCAATAGGAAAAACTGCCTTCGTGTTTGAAGGCAAGAAGTGAATTTTAATAATTTATAAAACACATTGTCTTAATTCAAGTGCATGTTATTTCAGAATTTAGTTAAAGCCGATAAATTTAACATATCAAAATAAACCATACATACAATAACTTAAATTTTATTTGGAACTAGTCTCTTTTGGTGATCATCTGCTTGGAAAGGAGTTTTGACTATGTATAATTTCAGTTAAATCGTTTAGATGTATATTCATGATTCTGTCAAACTATGAAAGAGATCAAAGCCATGTTATTCAATTGTCTTATATATTTTTGTGAATTGTGTACATGGGCCTTTCTAATGTTGACCTGCCCCATGATATCATAACATTATTAAGAACAAGTAAGTTATTTTCATCAATAGTCTATATTTCGCTGCATTGTAACTTCACATTTTTGTCCGTCTTGCAAACTGCTCTGATATTGTATTAGAATCCATCTTTCTTCCAGAATTGAAATTGAATTACGCGATCATATTTCATGAAATAATGAAACTTTTTTGAATTTCAGAATAACAGTGTCGAACCCATTGGTAAAAATTAAGCAAATGTATAAAATTTTAAAAAATTCTCATCATCGAGAAAAAATATGTACCATTTTTAAATTTATATCATTAAAAAGAAAGAAAAAGTTTTAAATTTTGAAACAGTGTAAGATTCAGCTTTGTGCAATAATATTTTCAAAAGCTATCACGAGAAAAAATAAATGGAGCTTTATGCTTACATGCAAAAATGCTTAGCAGATTCATTTTATTTTTAATTAGTTGAAATTTAATTAAAACTTCGAAAAAATTGCTCTGAAGTGCACATTTTCATTCTTAATGATACATAAACACTACATTTGGTTTCAATTGTTTAAATGATTTGATATGTAGAGCGCCAACTCAAACACTTTAATAAATTTAGATTTTATTGCACGGAAAATGTTTCGACCCAATTTTCAAATCAAATAATATAAATACAGAAAATAAGAAAAACTGCAACAACCAAACAAACATATTAATCTTAAAAACCATTGAACATCAGCCAGAACCTGTTACATAGTCAAATGAAATCAATTACATTCTAGAATAACTAAAAAAATGATATTAAAATTGGAATTTTAATTTTTAACACACGAATAATACCTCCTAAATTATATACTAATGAAAAATAAAAATATATCTCGATATTCTCCAGAACAATATGTACAAATGACACAACATATCCATCTAAACTGCCCCTAAGTGAGTCAAAGATGGAGGCTCAATAATTGTCACAGATTGTCAGGCTGACTAATATCCAAATTCACTACCAACGAATCTTTACTTATTAAAACTAACTAATGAATAAACAGATACCTCCCCAGACAACCTAGATTTGGGTAATTTTTTTCTCGTTTTAATTTTAGGCTTCAGAGATAAAAACGTAGCACAACAAATCATTTGTTAAAACGATATTTTATAAACTCACACTACGAGTTTATAAAATATCGTTTTGGCCTATAAACGCCGCAATGGAGTGAAAGATTTGATTTGAAGCTTGCCTACAGCTTACTTGACATCTCTCGAAAGAAAAGAGCAGGTCATCTTTTTTGGCTTAAAGTTTTTTTTTTTCAGTTCTTGCATTTACAGAAGACTTTCCTTACCTGGACTAAACAGAACAACGGTTATGTATAGATCTCAGAGCTAATAGATTTGTGTAAAATCTAACTACCACAATTTTCTTTTTTTGTTGTTATGATTGTTTGACTAAATGATAATATATGAATATTGTCTTGCGCCTTTTTGTAAAGAAATAATAAAACGTAGATCAGTATTTCTGTCTTTTACAAACAATCATTTTAAATTGCTTAAAAATTATCTTGACGATATGTAAATCTGTTTTAAGATGATTTTTGTAATTCTGAACGGAATTTGTTTTGAGATTGTACTGATTTGTAATTATTAAATTACTTGCATCAAAAAATCTTATAAAATTCGAAACCTATCTTATCAGTTTTTGGCTTTATCAATGCAATAATACGTTTATTAGATTTATTTAAAATATGCATAAATCAATAATTCCATTAAAAGCAAACAAATTGAATTACTGATGATGAATTTCAATTTCAGCGCCATGAATGTGATTTTATCAAGTTCCCTATGAATAAGGAGGAAACGATTTAATAGGCTTAATCTTTGAAAAAAAGCAACGAATCTGAAATTCGAATTATTTCCTGTAACAATATCCTAGAATGTTTCTGCGTTAGGTGGATTTTTTCTGTTCTGCCTACACTACAAAATTGATAAACATAATGTTCTTCAATTCAGTCAATTCAATCAATATTCTTCAATACAACGTATCAATAACGTAGCAACATTGTAGCATCTTATTACAGGGTATAATTCGAATTCAGATTCGTTGCTTCGCATTGATAAAAAGCACACTTAACGATTTTTAATCGCTCGTGTTCGCAATTACAAAGATAAAGTATTGTAATTGTTAAAAATTCGAATTTGAGATTTTAAAAGGAGCTCCACATATCAGACTTTCCTGAATCTCAATTATACATGTTTGGAATAATGTCTATACGTCTATGAACATGCTAGCTCAAACATGCTTTGAACTTTAAGGAATGAAATTTGATACATGGTATCTACTATAGATTTGCATATTACTATCAAATTTTGAACGAAATCCATTCGGAGGAAGTCTGTATACACTCTGTACGACTATAAATTAATTCTCTAACAACAAAATGCAGGAGCTAGATGAATAAAATTTGGTATGGCTGTTTACACCTATAGTGTAAATATATACCAGATTTGAAATCCAATCCAACAAGAAGTGGGTCATCTGCCGATTTGCATTTTAAGAAGCATATAAATGTGACAACTCATAAACGCAATGATTTAAAAATAAGAAATTTCATGAATACTTTTATGATTACATTTGCAGTATGCCAAATTTTGGTTTTGATTGATCTGAAAAAAATGCATCCAAAATACACTTTCGGTTTTCTGGTGTATTAAGAGCATCCTAGCTATTAATCTAAAAATATCGTCAAAATACATGTCCTAATAGGCTCTTTGGTAATTATTGTTTATCAATAGTATATGGTTAGCAATATATAAGTATTTTTATTAGAGAGTATGCGATTAAGTTTCAGAGAAAATGCTTCCGCTAATGGTTTTTTTTTTCAAACGTGCACACATTGCATGCCAATGTTGAGGAAACAAGCATTTGAAAAGCCAATCTAAGCCTGCTTGATCATTTTTTATGATAATATTTCTGAGGTTGTGAATTCGTTTTATATTTTTTTCGTATAACATGTTTTTTTCTTCATGTATGAAATGAAAATAAATGGAAAACCAAGAAAAAATATTCATCCAACTCATTTCCCATACCATACATTAATACGAAGATGCTACAAATTACTATGACACAGTATATATTCTGTCCTTTATATTTTTAATAGGAAAAGAGGCAGTTGAGTAGATTAAATCTCAAAAAATTTTCAACAAAGCAAGAGAAAATTTTTAAAAAATTAACCTACTTTTTAATTATATATATTTTTTAAAATATTTGTAATTATCAAGGAAAATAATTTGGAAGCATCAAATTATTCTCAAATTATTTCAGACCTGGTGTCTCATTTTCTTTTCCTCTATTTCATTTAACCTGTTAACTGTTTCGACCATTTCGGAAAATGCATATTTAAATTTAGAGATGACGAGTACACTCATCAAACACAGAGAATGTGTAATATGAAATTATGTTGTAATAAATTGACTTATTTTTTTATTTCAATAATCACATTTATTTTACTCAAACTAGCAAAAAATTTTGCATATGAACGAAAAGAAACAAAAAAAAATTGAATGACAAATAAAACACAGCGATACGTTAAAAAAACAATTATTATAATACGCGGTGGATTTTTTGATAATTATTCATAATCTCTTATTTGTTCCTTAGATTTCGACTTGACTCAACATATTTTAAACCTCCAGAAATTTAATATGTTTTCAGTTTTCACTAAAATTGTAATCCAAACTGTAAATTGTCACTAATTATTCCTGAAGAATAAACTCGGCATAAAGAAAAATGCTGTATTTTTCCATGACGAGTATACTCGTCAAAAACAGAACTGGTTAATTTGACCAGAATGGAACAATCCCCGTAGCTTAATAGCTCAATTTAAATTTGCAGTAACTGAAAATGCTTGAAAAAGTCATAGAACAGTAGTCCTAACTAATTTATCCAGGTATTTTCCAAAGGTCATGAGAATACTATATTCTTCAAAGTTCTCAAACACCCCCCCCAAGACCCTTTTAAACCCCCAGAAGTTCCCACAAAGGCCAGGATTAACCGAGAAATTTCGGAAGATTATGAAAGACAAGGTTATAAAGCCTGAATCGTGTCTCCTTTCATTTTTTAAAAGTCAAAGGGGCACATACATGAGTTGATGAATTCGGAGGGCAAGTTACGCGCAACAGTGATCTCACTCTGTAACCGGATGGTGAGAATTCCACTTTGTCGTCCAAGCCGAGGCGGTTACAAAGTAGAAGGGTTAGAGAAATAGTTTGAAATCTTTTGATTTATAGCTAGCTCCTTATCGCGGCACAGTCAAGTGGTTGTCACGACTTCAAGGTGGTGAAATCGAGGGACAATACTTTATACAAGTGCACGGAAAATGGAAAAATACAAAATTTTGAATTATATTTTGATTTAGAGGCTCAGAATGAAATTTTAATCATACAACATATTAAAATTAAAAATTTATTATTTACTGCAAAAATTTTCTCCAGGTGTTGAAATTTGTACAAAATTGTCTATCGTAAAATTCACAATCGCGTGGAATTTTGTTTTGTGTAATTTCCTTACAGGAAGAGTACTTGCTGCAATCGCAATGCATTATTTTGGGTGTTTCTTTACGGGAAGAATATTGTTGCAATCGTAATGCATTTTGTGTGGTTTCCTTACAGGAATAGTACTTGTTGTTATGGAATCAGCCCCAAACGACCCTGCATCTAAAATTTTATATATTATACTTATATTTAATTTTATATTTTATTTGTTCTCTTATATTATGTGCTATATATGTAAAAAGTAAAATGCATAAAATTATGTGTTACAGTTATCGAATCCCTATACATAATTTCATAATTTGTTATAGAATCCACATAGGAATAATTATATGAATATTAATGATTTGGGATAAAAATTAGTAAAACAAACTTTATACTATAAACTTCTAAGCTGGCAAAAGTGAGTCAATGAGAGATATAATTAAAGTATCCGACTAAGTTGAAAACATGAACTTGGATAAAAATTCACATTCTTATTTTTTGAAGTTTTAAACAATAAGTAATTTTCCGTTTCTAGAGATATCTTTATTTTGTCTCTATATCAATTACAAGCCAAGTCATAGGAAACTATTAACATATAAGCGATGCTTATTTCTGATGAAGGAGTATCGTCATATCTCAAAAAATAACCAAGATATCTTAATGAAATTAATAATTAGTGTTTGTTATGTTATGTAGAATGTAATGAACTATGCATTGATGCTGAATGCTATATAGAAGTGGATTTACGATTGTTTAGTATAAATGTTGCTGAAAAAATTACAAAATTTCACAGATATTTCATAAATTACAAACTAAAATTTTTGAATATAATTCTTAAATAATAAATGCATTCTAAGTTATGTTACAAAATAAAATAAAAAATTGTTACAGTTTTTTGTAATTAAATGTAAAATTTACATTAAAATTAATATTAAAAAATTAAAAACTCGTAAATATTAATGTTTAACTTAAATTTATATTACAAAATTATATATTGCTTGCTTTATAATATTTTGATTATAAGGTATAAAGCTAAGATTGTTGGCTCTATGCCTTTTACTAAGAATATTTATACTAAGAGCGTTCGGTGACTAGCTGATTCGATAGAAATTTTAGTTGGATTTAATTTCAGTTATGCAAAGCATAATTTCCATACTTCTTTCAACAATATATTTTTAACCATCTAATTCATTAAATAGTTATTTTAATAATATTTCATCTATAACTGCTTATTGCATGCTGCAAAATGCAAAGATGATAAAGAGGAAACGAAATTATGATAAAAAGAAATAAAAACAGAATGTTCATTTAAAGGGTTGGAAATTTCAAATGGAATAACTGCATTTATTCTTATTTGAAATGCCTTAGAATCACAAATACTTTCTGAAAGTAGCATATTAATCGATGATATTGTTGAAAATCAATCGGACTGCATTTGTCATTGATATGTTAAGGGTTGAATTTGCCAGTAAAGCCACCACCAAAGCAAGATATTCAAAATACAAAATCTTTAATAAAAAAATTTTATATTCAACAGAATTCATAGTTTTCTATTTCGTGCTAAGTATTCTCTAATTACCAATAATTTGGATCTTGCTATCAATGCCTTGAACTGCAAAATGACTCCTTTCTACTGAAGCAGTTTCTGTTTGAACTACTAAATTTAAAACCCTTTACAAATCATAAAAAAAAAACTAATTCATTAAGATACTTATTTTCAAAAACTTTGGCCTAAATATCGAACCAATTTCCATGGAATCTTCGGCAAGTATTTGAAAGTTCAAATTCCGTAGCTGTTAAAGATTGTTAATAACCCGACTTAAAAAAAAATGCCAATACGAGAACTTTCAGGCAACAATGTTCATTGCGGTGAAAAAATCATTGATTTATTATTTGCTCTCATATTATATTTTCTTGACACGAAATCGCAATGTTTACAGAACTAAAGAGAAGGTCTTGCTTTCCAATAGTGGTAGGTATTAATGTGCAAAATTGATAAGCGAATATTGCTGTTTTATTTAGAAGTTTAAAACTATTGATTGTTTCCCTTGAAAAGCAAAAATCTCTCTGCTCTCCAAAAATAATAATTCTTATTGTTTTCTATTAGCCGAGGTGAACCGAAATTGGAGACATTTCTAAAGCTTCAGTCCTTAGGGGTATCAGTAGCAGGTTATAAGATCTTCTTCAATAAATTGTGAAAATATGTCGGGTATGAGGTTTAGTTTCTGACTTGTTAGGATATACATCGGAGTGAAGTCCTTAGGCTGAAGGTGAAGTTAAATTAGAAAATCCCATTGTTCATCTAATTTTTTCACAGGGAATATGTTGGTTGTGCTTGTTTTCAGTTCAATCTTATGCATTATTTCATCACTATTCTTTCAAAAAATACTTGTAAGTATTACATTATGGCATACATTCAAGTAGTATGCTTTAAAAGCTTTACATCTGCTTTCTCCCCCCCCCCCCCCCTTTCTTTTTTTTGTACATGAACCAACCTAACTGAATTAATTCCTCTGACAGCATAGTGTTACAAAAATGTAATTGTCCAGTTCATTTGTCTTCTAAATTCCACTTATTATAACTTCTGTTTCTTACTCCTTGTGGTAAGTACTACATTATTAAATAAATTTTTCATAGCTTTCAACAGTAGAAGAAAATTACGAAAAAATTAAATTAAAAGTTTGGTAAAAACAATAAAAGCTATTTCAATCGTATTGCAACAATGAAATTGATTCATACAAAAAATATTTTTGGAAAACAGATAGAATTCAGAAAAAAATTTGCACGACAAGTAAATTATCAACATTAAAAGGACTATTTAAGTTTTTAATGATGTAGAAATAAGTTTCATGCAATAGACTTTCAGGGGATTATCAAGAAAAACTAGCAAACATTATTTTAGTTTTTAAATAAAATTCTAAGAATAAATACTGTTATTCAATTTTCTATCATTTAAAGTACTTCAGTGCTGATTTGGAGGTTCTAGGTATAATGGTCTTTTCTGTATAGCAACAACACACACACACGCACGCTCTTTCTTTATTATGAGTAGAGAATATATTAAGCTTAAGAACAGAAAAAGTATCGGCAACAAATATATGGCATAAAGAACAGCAAGTCGTTATATGAAACTCGACTCATTTCTGTTGGTAATTTAATTAAACTGTATATAATCTTAAAAAGAATAAGGAAGTCAAATTTATCTATTTATTAAAAAATAGAAAAGAAAGAAAATGTATATTCAGTTTTCTGTATTTACTGTGAAAAAATAGATGTGGGAAAACTTATGAAACGAAAGTTGACTAAAAATATTCTGCGATATAAGTTTTATTAAAAAGTCAAATTACTTAGGAAAAAAGATTTTTAAAATTTTTTTATTCATTTAATCACTAAAATACATTACATAGCTTGAAAATATGAATGAGGTAATTCGGTTTTCCTGTAATAGTAAACTTTAGCAATTTCTAAACTCTTTCATCATTATTAATTATACTGTTAATTAAAATTTAATTTTTTAATTATACTATCAATTTTCACAATAAAAGTTAAAACTAATTATGCTATCATTATCGGACAATTTGTATATATGATATTTTAAATATCAAAAGAAACTTTAAAATGACACTAATTAAGAAAAAAGAGGAGGAAAAAACTTGTTTTTCATTCCTTTTACATTTTATTAAGCAAATCATTAAAATCACAAACAGAGAAAGGTCATTCTATTTTATAAATAGTATTTTTGGAAAAGACTGGAGTTTCATATATTTACTTTGTGATTCATTTTATATTATGAGACAATTTAAAACATTGAGTTATTCATAAAGATGTGAAATATTAAAAATGTCGAATTATGGTTCCTGATTTATGAAATGTGTATTTTCATAATTCAAACAATATTGTATGGTTTTTAAGAGATTACAGTCAAAGGATTACAGCTCTCTTCAAACCATCCATTTACTCTCTTTAAATTAATGATTGCATTAAATAAATCAACAAATTTCTTTTCAAATTATAAGCAAGTTAACCTAAAATTACAACATTTAATTTATAATTGGAATTTAATTCTCAAAATTGCATTCATAATTTTTATATTAATTTTAATTTTGAAATGTTATTGTAAACGAAAAATAGTTCGAAATGGCAAAACTTGATAAAAGCTAAAGAATTGTTTTGTATCTCGGTCAAAATATTTATGCATCTGAAAGAATTCAATTCTAATAAGAATTAAGTCGAATACTAAAACATGATTTTATATTTTTGAATGATATTTTATCTTTTTTTCTAATTTATAACGTCAAAAAATATCTTCATTCTTCAGTGTTTATCAATAGTGTGTCCAAAAGAATTTTATATAATAACGCGTAGCATAACGTTTAAATGGCGCAAAATTTATCTCTTAAATTACTTGGCCAACCCATATCCAATCTCCCTAGAGCTATATTTTTTGGCCGATTAATTCCTAAACTGTTAGACAAATGGCATAAATTCAGAAAACTTGTACTGGCTACGGATTAAGGTTACAGGAGCGTGAAAAACGATCTACAAATATTTAGTTTCTGTAGCACCGCACCACGCTTGTAAAAATTTTTTAGTTCTTAAGCGCTGCAACGGAGTAAACGATTCGATATAAAGCTTGACAACAACCCATATTATGTTTGCTGGTTATAAAAGGGGTACACTTTGTTAGGCTTAAAGGTTTTTTCTGGCCTGACCTGAACTTAGATTTAAAGAGTACCGGTAATATACATGTGTATATTAGATGTTACGAGTGTAAAATTTTGTAAGTAATTCGTTTAATAAATGATGAGTGTATATTATCTGCAGGTTACATTCTTTTTTTTCTTCTTTTGAATTCCGATTTTTTTTTTTCAAAAACCATTATTAGATCTTCAAAATATTTGTATATTTTAGAAAAAAATACATTTTTAATTGATTTTACAGATATTTTCTTTTTCATATATGCCGCATCCAAAATGTTCCTTGACGAGTTTTAATCACCTTTTTTTTGCCTATACTCCGATATTTAATGCAAGTTGAAGTTTTTTAGAAGATCAGTTTAAAAGAATTTAATAAACTAATTCCGTCCATAGCATTTTAATCAAAAATTTGCAACATAAAATTGTATCTGATGTTAAAAGATGAGAACGATAGCGTTCAAGTTTCGGTGTAATGTTCTGCATTTCTGCCATCACTTAAAAGCATCCGAAACCTATTCAAAATTATCTTGCAAGGATAATAATTGTAAAATATTATTAATTCTAATGATTAATAGATGCTGTGATTTCTTTTGAATTTAAATAGATATACCTATCAATAGAACAACAATTCTTAATATGCTTCCAGAAATTAAGTATTTCTAAAGATTTAGTTCCAAGATCTAGATACAAAACATCAGCAATTAAAATTTTATGAAAATTTTATGGGATAATCAGGATTAAGATTTAATGCTTTTGCACAGTATGTTTTTTTTTAATTTTTAAAATAATTGCGAAGTATAAAAAGATTTAGTGGAAATTTTTAAATCACTGGTTTTTAGGTATTCTGTTTAAATACGTAGTGAACAGAAGCAAAAAATTTGGTAAAATGTTCAGATGAATACGTGGATCATTTTAAAAAAAATTAAAATAAATAAAAATAATATAATAAATATTTCAATTTAGTTTTATCGAGAAATGGCTAATAATATTTTCTGCTGTGTCCTGAACAGCGAAAGAGAAGGGAAAAAACATTCTAAAATTGTTATTTAACAATATCAAAAGTTTTTATAATCTCCGATTTTCAGAAAAAGTTGTAGAAATTAAGATTGGGCGCATTTTCCGACAGCCCAGTCCTCGCACCATTTTCCTCGCAAACACTACTAAGTTTTTCAAAATACAATTGCAATATGTAGAAGAATATTTTTTCAATTATAATTTTCTCTACTTTTCAATACCAGGGAAGAAAAATATAGTGAATGATTTCTAATGGCAAACCCAACAAAAAGTAATAAAATTTATGTATTTTTTTTCATGTGAAAGTAAAATTTGATTGAACTGCAAATGTAGGACAATACACATTTTTAGAAAGCCAATTTTTAATTTTATCTTAAGGGATGGTACACCAGAAAATATTCAAAAGTAATTATATATACTCGGATTCAAATGCAAAACAGCGTTAACTTGAATATCTTTGTCAATGCATTCGACTTATCCTTTGAAGCCGATAGAATTTGCTATATTGATGTCGAAAGTTTTGCATCCATATACACTGGTGTGCAAAACTTAAGCAACAATGCAAATTTTAAGCTGATAGCCATGAAATTGCAGAAAAGGAGTTCTTGCGATCAGTACAACGAACACGTAATTCAAGAGAAAGGTCATGCGTATGCAAATATCAGGAACAAAACGTCACAGGCGACGTGAGTGTACGCAAAACACGTGCGGAAGGTGCGCGCAGCTCAACACTACAATAAAAGGAAGGAAGGAGACGCAATTAAAGACATTCGCTGCAAGTGCACGTGAGTAAATTCGTGAAATATGGCTAGCAGAAATCACCTGGACGACTTCACAAGTGGAAGAATGATCGGAAAGCTGGAGGAAGGACGTAGTGTGATCAGTGTAGCTGAAGAGTTCGGAATCAACAAAAGTGTCATTTCGCGCGCTTGGAAAGCCTTCCAAACCACAGGTACAGCTGTGAGAAAGGTTGGTGGTGGCCGCCCCAGGAAAACAACTGCAGTGGATGACCGATATATCGTCTTGCAGGCGAAAAGAACCCGAAACCAGTCAGCAAGCGTAATTGCTCAGCAACTGTGTGCAGCAACGGGGCGACGTCGCGTTTTACTGTGTCCAGACGCCTTCACAAAGGTGGCCTATTCGCCCACATTCCCGAACGCTGCATCCCTTTGACAGTTTCCCAATGGCGACAGAGTTTAGAGTGGTGCAGGGAGCACAAAAATTGGACATCTCATCAATGGAGTCGTGTCCTCTTTACAGATGAGAGTCGTTTTAGTGCCACAAGCGATTCCCAACGCCAGTTGATTTGGAGAGAGGTCGGGCCACGGTTTCATCCCAGTAACATCACGGAAAGAGACCGTTTCGGTGGTCCTGCCGTCTGAGGAGGCATTATGATGAACGGGCCGATTGAGCTCCATGTTTTCGACAGAGGTTCTGTAACTGGAGATCTCTATTGTCAGGAGGTGATCCTTCCCCATGTGCGTCTGTTCCGAGGTGCCATTGGATCAGACTTCGTTTTTATGGATGACAATGTACGGCCACATAGAACTCATGCTGTTGAGGAGCTGCTGGAAAGTGAAGATATCCCTCGAATGGATTGGCCGGCGTGCTCCCGATTTAAATCCGATAGAACATGTGTGGGATGCTTTGGGGAGACGCCTTGCGGCACGATTACATCCTCCTGGGAACACCCGACAACTTAAACAGATGCTGATTGAGGAATGGGCACTCTTACCTCAAGAACTGTTGGACAATCTGGTGCTGAGTATGGGGAGACGGTGCGGAGCAACCATTGCAATAAGGGGAGGGCATAACCCATACTAAGGAACATCTGCTTGCTGTTCTTCCTCTTGGACAGACAATCATTTGTAACGATACTATGAGTTCAATAAAGCCTTTGTTTGTTTGATTCCATACTGTATGCATTGTATTCATTTCTGCGCAACTATGCTTTCGTCATTCTTTCAGAACAAAATGCTGTATCTCATTTCTGAATTTCATGTCTCTCAGATGATTTCTCGTGAAGTTATGGCAAAAAACATACCTGTTGCTTAAGTTTTGCACACCAGTGTAGATTTCGAAACATCCCAACTAATACTTTTACTCATTTTTGTTACATTCGTAATGAACTGTTACTACCCAATTGCAAGCATTGGCAAATAACTTGAAATTTCATTAGGAAAATACAATCCAAAATTCAGGAACATTATATATGCCATTCTGAGTTGGATTAAAAATCAAACTTGAAGTTTGAAAAGAATGGTAAAAGTTTAGTGTGCCCCTTGCGGCGCCAACTATGCCAAGTTGCCAATAGAGATGGCTGACAAAATAAATAAACACTTCTGCAAAACAGTTACGGTTACCATTTTCTGCATTAAAGTTATGATATTTACTGATAAGTATTGTCTTATGAGATTTTTTCTTAATCTTTGGGATCACTATCGCTATTTATCTCAATTTTGAAATAAAGAAGCTTTTCAAACCGGCTGCGCTGGTCTGTTGTGTAGAGAGTAAAATTTAGAGCATGCGATGCCTTCTGCATCTGAAGAAGGTAGCGGGCAGAATTTTTTAACCTAAAAAAACAGTTTACGACTTCGCTAACAGCGGGAGCGAGATCATCGTAGTTTCTCTAGATCATTGAATATAAGGGCTGTGTGGATTACAGGAAAGTACATAAAAGAAAAGAAAGAACGGAGGAAGAAACATTCTTCATACAAAATTTCAAACAAGCATCTTCTTCCCAACTTCATCAACTCATAAAAAGATATATATATATTCCACTCACCCTTCATCCATTCTGCAGGTTCAAAATATTTCCTGCCGTCGCAATCACAGCATATCCATTCTTGAAAAATTAGCGACATGCTTATCAAGGAAACCGTCAGATCAGAAAAAGAATAACAAAAAGCGCAAGGAATTCCATTGCAGGCGATTTTTTAAATTAACAATTCAGACGATTTCTAGAACGCATATTGACAATTAAGTATTGCAAAAAGAATAAATATTTCATATTAAAAATAACATTACAGTGTCTTATTAGCAAAAAAAAAAAATAAATAAATAAATAACTTTCATTATAATACAAAATTAAAATATTTGATATTTTTATTATTCTTAATTTGACATTTTTCATAAAATAGTTATAGTTCATGAACAATTCAACCATTGTAAAAAGTAGTAAAGAAAACAACATTAGGGTTGCTATAAGATCATTTCGTTGGGTTACCATATTGACGACAAACTCGGGGTGGGGGGGAGCACACTAAATTACACTTCAACAAAAAAAAAATTCAAGTCTAAAGCTGCCTTCACTGAATGAAATTTTATTTTATCATTTGCGATAGAACAAAGCATGGTTTGGGTTCGATCCGTATAAATAAGTCTGAATTTATTTCCCAAAACGGAAATCTTTGAAATTCCTTCGCACCAATCCAGATTCAAAAGCATTAAATTGAATAGATATTCTTCAAATGCAGACAAGGAAATACAAATATTTGCAAAATGAAATTTAAGAGAAATGTAATGACTAGCGTGTATTGGAAACCAATAAAAATAAATTATTCAGTTATGAATCCAACATAATGTAACTGAAATGCAGTAAACAAAAGAAAATATTACTCGCTTATGCTTGAAAAGACTTAAGAAAATCCAAAAGATCAATAACATGCTATACTCTATAATAGGTCTTCAAAATTAGATGAAGACGGTTACTCACATACTAAAGGTAACCACAATACCGCAAACATAATACCACAAAAAGAACAACATCGTGGGCAAAAGGCATCTAGAAACTTACATTTATCATATAGCTAGTGCATCTTCAATCTGAGTTCGAAGAATTCAGGTCGATTTCATTTTTGGTGAATAGAAATTTATATATATGTTTAAAAGGAACTTTAAGATTAACTAGCGTCAATAAATTTTAAATATTTAAAAATACACAGCTAGTGAATACAGAATACAAGACAGAATATAATCAATGCATAGATATAATATTAACGTTATCAGAGGTGTTGAACGCACGTACAAAGCGCAATCGTTACACCTTCAGCATTAGTATTAGTAAAGGTAATTTGGGGAACATGGGGAGTACACCAATAGGTGTAAATGTTTTCAGTAGAACAATCCTTCATTCAAGCATCGAAATATTTTAAATCCATAAACTTCATATTTGTGTATAATGATTAGGACCTCTATTTTTTCCCTTTACGCTGCAATGGTTTGATCTGCCATGCATTTAATTAGTTTTGTTGAAATACATCCACGAAGGAATCTTCACTCAATAAATACTCTATGTGACGTCTTGATGCAAAATAAGATAACTATGAAGCAATTTTGCATATTCTCAAACCATTGAAACCACCCAGCAGCGAATAGAAACAGTTAAAGAAGTCAATATCTGCCAAGTAAGGATCTTTAAGATCTAAAAGCAGTTCGCATATTTATATTGGATAAAAAAATAATTGACAGAGTATGAAGCATCACCCAATGTATGCGTTTATATAGAGTAAAATATAAAGTAAGTTTACCCTATAATGTTGACGAAAGTGCTAGGGAAAGCGTTTTTTCCCTTTTAGTAATAGATTATTTATAAAATGATTTTGAATGGAGGAATAGACGAAAGTTTCAAGAACACTCCTCTACAACAACTATAACAACAAAAACCGATTCAATAAAAGTATTGCATATTAACAATTCTCAAGTGCTCATGACCTTTAATTTGTTGTATTTCATCAAATATGGAATTATGTTGTCCAATTTTCAATATGAAACGAATACAGTATGATATGGTTCAGCTATTAAGTTCTGAAAAGGTCAAGATTTTAAAGATCATATTTTAAAGCTTAATATTTAAATAAGTTTATTATTTTAAAGTTCTGAATAAAAATATGAATAGGCGTATTTTGTTTTATAGTATTTGTTATTCTTAAATCTAAATTATATGGTATAAGCGCTTATAATGAGAGGTCGATATAATACAGTTTTCGGCTTTTACTGTATTACATATGCTGTGCAAAAGTTTATCTAAACTATATATTTTTATAAATATTCTATATTCTTTATGAATTGGATTTAGCTACATAATTAGGAATTAATTATTATTTCAAAGATTTTAGATTTAATATGAAAAATCGCACTTAGGAGAAACTGTACAGCGAAAATCACATTTCTGCATTCAACGTCAAAAAAGATTGCTTAAAAAGCAATGAAGAATTAAAAATACACTATATACCTGAATCTATGCATCTACATACAATCATACATACAATTATCATACATACAATCACTATACATCTGAATATAAAATTTTAAGCAAACAAATGTTTCTCAAAATGTTTTCAGCTTAGTTACTTATTGTGCAATAATGCCCTAACATAGGTGCCAAATATAGCGAAAATTCCAATTACTAAAAATTACAAGTCTTCAAATATTTCGACATACAATTATACACGTGAGGGTTAAAGTTTACATTATAAGGTAAACAAAATTAGGTTTAAGAAATATTATTCCTTTTCCTTTAAACCACAAAATATCACAAGAAAACACAATTGTCAGATAAATTAATAGCTCAATAACAGAAGCCAAAAGCCACAAACATAATATTACATTTTTAATTCAAGAAAAAAAAAATATTTTTTTCAAAATCAGAATGCAAGACTTACCATGCCATTGATCCAAATATGTCTCCAAATCACAATACAAGTATCCTCGCAGTCAGTCATCAACTACAAAAATTGCTTTCATAAATGCATGATTAGACAGAAGTAATAAATTAACCATGTGAGAGTACATTTGAGCGGGAAAAAAATATTAGAAACATCCTCTCTTTTTTTTAGTTGGATTTGTCGTTCTTCATATTCTCTCTTTTTAATACGATAAATACTTAGAGCTAAGGAGTATGTATTTGTAAGGAGTACGTAATCCAGAATCCAATTATTTTTTTCTTTCCTGATCCGTGTTCCAACCTTCGATCATTTGAAGTTTACATTATAAGGTAAACAAAATAAGGTTTAAGAAATATGATTCCTTTTCCTTTAAACCACAAAATATCACAAGAAAACACATTTGTCAGATAGTGAGAGTACATTTGAGCGGGAAAAAAATATTAGAAACATCCTCTCTCTTTTTTAGTTGGATTTGTCGTTCTTCACATTCTCTCTTTTTAATACGATAAATACTTAGAGCTAAGGAGTATGTATTTGTTTAACTACTTTAAAAGATGTTTTTAAAAAATGAGTGTGTTGTCCAAAAATATGAAAACGTTACACAAGTTGAGGTGTAGTGCTTCTTCAATCAATATATTTTTTGTGAGTCAAAAAAGTATTTGATTTTAAATGTGTTGGCGGTTGTCCTATTCTTATTATGTCGTCGGCGTTTTGTGCATTTTTAGGTAATAAAATTATACGATATTAAAAATAATAAAATCTTCTTAAATCAAATATAATCGATAATTCCATTATAAGTTTTTAATTTCTCCCTTCATCTGTTCTCGAACCTTAGATTATCTGAAAAATTAAAATGAAGTATGATCAATGACTATCTGATCCACTAGAAAACTATGTTGTCTTCTGTTTTGTTCAGTTAATAAAAATATGTAAAATTAAAAATAGCTGATTGTTTCAGTCGGACGTAATCCAGAATCCAATTATTTTTTTCTTTCCTGATCCGTGTTCTAACCTTCGATCATTTGAAAAGTTCAAATGATCCAAGGTTGGTTCATTTGAACCTTTTGATCATTTGACGGCTGGATCATCAAATATAAACTATTATGAGCAAGTCCCTTGAGAAGTTTATTTAAACCAACTGGAGAGATTCCCGTAAAGCTTTTAAGCATACAAATATAGGTAACAACAAAAGCACTTGTGTATTATTAACCTCATGCCATTGGCGAACGTTTACGAAAGCATTCGATCTTTGGCAATAAATCGAGTGCTGCGATTGAATCACAAGCACTAATCTAAAAATGTTCTTTGGACAGCTTTCTTAATATCGCTTAAAACCACATTTGGCACAAAATCGAAGCTGTAATCACAATATCATATACTAGATTTCATATATTTAGGTCACTGCGGTTATTGAGTTTCCGCGTTTACATGCTTGAGACTGAACTGACTGACAGATTGCTAACCCTTGAATGATTTGGTTCTAATTCGATGCGAGTCGATTAGAGTCTTCACCTGAGTGTCAAATTTTATCAGAATTTTTTTTTTTGAATTTTTTTAACTATTGTGTTTACTTGTACATTAATTGACGGAGAAAAATAACTTCTCTTGAATGGATTTCGTTCAAAATTTGATATAGGTTTGATTTGAAGAGGAAAGATAAATTTAGTGTGTAATCAGTCGCTATAAAATTTTATTCATCTAGCTGAAAATGCTTTTGAGTTATATTGTTCATAATCAAATAAACATAATTTTTAAAATGTGTTTTGGGGACTCAGAAATATCTGAAGCGTGAAGATTAGTCAAAATATCGAATCTGAAATTTTTGACGTTTATAATATTTTCTCTTTATCGAAAAATCAGCTTCGTTGTCGGAATTATGAAATAATACAGTTATTAATTTGTAACAATTACTTAGCAGAAATATTTATTAATTTAGTTATTAATTCTAATTAGGTGTAATGTTATGACTTGGGGGGAGCGGTTTTAATTTATAGATAAGATTAGATTATATTAAATTTTATTTAATTTACAAGCATGATCTGAAACATCAATATTAAATAAATAACCTTAAACAATGTTTGCTTATTACGAAATGATAAATTAAATCGACAATAAACTGATACTTTGGACTAATGGGTCGCGTTAGCAAGGTCACGGTTTCGGAACCGGAGGGCGTCAGGTTCGAGACCCGATTCCACGGAAGAACCGTCTTGTAAGTTAGTGCAATTAAACTCCTCGGGGTCAAATGTTCTCCGGCTGGTGTGTTGTGAAAATTTGGAAAGGGGGGCTGCCAGTTCAGGTGTCGTCCACGTCATCTCACCGTGGTTCTAAATTAAGAGGTCCGTCCCAAGTCAGGCTTTAAAATAGAAAGCTAATATAACTAAACTAATTGGACTAATGGGATCTAGTATTTTTAATATTCTTTTTGTATCAAACATTTTACATACTTCTATATGAATAACCATAAAGTGATAAGAAACTGAATTCTCTTTCCATTAGATACAAATTCTAATGCACATCAACAATTTGGGATATTAAATTTCATTCAACATAAATTAAAAGTTAGTGCGGTTTTTTTTTTTTTTCTTTTTTTTTTTTTTTTTTTTAATATTACGTTCAAACATGTAAACATCGAACAGTTGGTCTTTGCGTAGACAGATTTCGTTCCAAATTTAACACACATTTACAATTTCGACAATAAAACTGTATAAAAAATTCATCTGTCAACTTCTTTGCCTTTTTTGAGTTATTGCATTTACATGCATACCGATTGATAGATTTATCATCAACGAATTGTCTCTAAAATTTGGCGGAAATCTGAAAATTTGATTCTAAACCCATTTATAAAATTTTATGCCATAAATTCAATGTGTTTTTGAGTTTTTGTGTGCACAGAGAGAGACAGAAAAGGCGGCAAACAGATAAATTAGCATAATTTCAATAGTGTACTTCTTGAACATTTGGTGCTCTAATTGTGGAAATTCATCAAAATCTCGAGCTCTAATTTTTGACATTTACAAAATCTTCTTTTAGTATACTAGAAAGTAAAAAAAAAATTGTGTTGACAACAAAAATAATATATATAGTAACGTTTTCGCCTTTCCCTTACATGGGTAAGGACATCCTTTACCAAATGTAGCTTCTTCCGGTTTCCCACACATAGTTAAGTGCATACGGACCTCCAGATGTCGATCCTTTTCGCTAGGAGAGTCATTATGTCTGGTCAGTTGTTACTATATCCAGGTGTGGGAAATCAGATGTGTTTCCTGTCTTTTCAAATAGATCCATCATGTTTTCAAAGGAGAGGAACAGCGAAACATAAAGGTGCTAATCTTTTTTTTTTTCTTTAAGAAGATACTCCTCAACTCATCAAGAACCTATCAATCACCAGTAATCATTATCATTAAATGTCACACATAAGTGCACTTCAGCCGGCGTTAACTGCGAATTAGCTGCTCAAGAGGCGGTCGGCCATAAAGGTGGTTCCTTAACAGACACTACTTCCTCGATCGTATTTAGACTATTGAGGAAGCATTGCTAAAGAGATATTGGGTGATAGGGAACTCAAGTTTACTAATGAGAAACCGGAGGTGGGTATCAGATGAAAATAAAATGATTTTTTTTTTTCAGAGGAAAATATGTAAGGGATTCGAAGGAAAGTACGGAGAGAATTCGGGGCTTGGAAAAGTTGTTCCTCGTTTTTTGAGACTCTCCGTGTGATTCAGGCTTCTGTGTTAGAGTCCGTGCGATAAAGATCGGTGGATTTCTAGAGCTGCCCTGACGGGGCCGTTTAGAGCTAAAAGCATGTTAGAGGTATTTTGGTGACTTATTCTACGATTTGATAGAGGAACTAGTTTGTGATTGAACTGACATTTGATTTTTTGTAAATAATATTAGCCTAGATGAAAAGAAGTTGTTCTTTGTAAACATATAGAACTATAAATAAAAGAATTATTTTGTTATACTAGTATCTTATTTGTACGGTTTTGGCTAAGATATTACAATATAATAGGAAAATAATATTATAGAGCGAAATTGTCTAAACCATACGAACCATACGAATGATTATCAATCCATGGCGCCAATCGAATTGATTTGAATCTTATTCAACAGAAATTCGTCTTTAAATTCCTCAGCAATTGTTACATCGTCCAATTAGAATCCGAAAGTGACCAATCGGTCGGAACAACAAGGGGATCTTCGCGGTCAATTGCGTCATCGAACTCTTTCATCACCGTTTCCTTCGATAGAGTTTCCTCATCCTTGACGTTGATTACTTTCGTTCAGAACCACAGAGAGCGAATAAGGAAAAGGGTGTAGGCTTGCTTGGCTGCTTAAATTAGATTCTCTCGGTTAAATAGTTTTATTCTCAAATGGAAGTCTAATTTAAATTCTAGATGATACATTTAAAGCGATACTTTGAAACTGGATAAATTTCTGTGCTCTAAGACTGGAATATGCATTTATGATAATTTAAGTAACATCGGTTTAAAGTTAAAATGTATTCGGATAACTTACAATTTAGAAACATTTTATTCAATGTTTGGTATCTTATTTCGAAGATATATGTATTTCCGGATTAAAGTGTTTAAATTAGGAATATATAGGCATTCATTAAATAGAATACATTTTAATCGTGATAAATATATTTTGCAGACGATTTATTAGTGGAATAATGACGCTATATTATTGAGAGTGATAAAAGGACTATTAAAAAGAAAAGCAAAAATACATCAGGCATCAATAACGCCAAACGATATGCGTAAAGATCTTGTGTTATATTTTTTATAATTATAAATGCGATGCATTTGTAAACTTTATATTATTTATAACAACAAAAAAGTTTAGATCCCACGAGTTATTTAAGAATGTGTTTGCAAAATTCAACCCTTGAATGCATAGAGGTGTAGATCTGCATCATATGTTTAAAACCTCATATCTCTTCATTTAGCGACATTTGCATAGTATTTTTTTAATTCTAATTTTATCAAAATTATTTTACATCGTTTCTGAACGCAATTAGAATCTTTGGCAGTTTATTTTATTATCTGTGACAATTTTCACTGTTGTTGCGCTATCTGAATGCAATTTCATTTCGGCGGGTGTTACGAATTACGATTATTTATATTAAAATTAATAAAAACATATAGGAAAAATTATTTTCGAATGGACTAATGAAATTTGGTATACCCTATAGATTGATTGCATAGATAGTATGTCACAGCTGTAAAAGCTACAATCAAATCTCTGAATTTGGTTGACCCATATATATAAATGGTCCCACAAAAATTTTGTTAACAAATGTTAACCTTAGATATAAAAATTGAAACTTTTCAATGATTTCTTTTGGCTTAATGTGTCATAGTCTGTTATTAGTTTCTCTATTAATAAATTAAACTGGCGCATAATCAAGATATAGTTTCTATATCTTGGAATGATATCATTGTAAAAGTTGGAAATCAAAAAGCATGTTTTTTAAAAAAGCATAAAAGGGATGAAACTCTTTGTAACGACCAAAAAAAGGAATACAATTCTTCGCGGCAAAAATGTCAAGTAACTTTCTAATTCTTTCATAATTGTGATCATTCCAACTCTCTCGTTTACCACTAAATCTGTGTTAGGTGAAATAAGATTATCTCCGCAAACTTAAATATAAATTCACCTTCCTCACAGAAACTGAAAATGCCGTTAAAGGCCACAACAATCTCTGTCTGGGATCCACAAGAACATCTCGCAGTTAGAAGTTTTCCAGCATACTTAAAATGCCTCGAAAATCTCCATTGTGCATTCAAAGAGCGAGAAATTTCGCTGGAGTTTGGGACCCTCCAAGTAGAAAGCCAAACATGTTGCTTCTTCGATCTTTTGAAAGTTGAAGAGTCGCACACAGACGGGCTAATGAAGTGGAAGGGGAAATTGTGCGTTCCACCGTCCGCGCGTTGCCATCGGCCGGGAAGAATTTCACTTTATCATCCAACTCGACACGCTGGAACTCGACACAAGAAGAATGATAGAAATAGTTTAAAGTCTTTAATTTTCTAACCATCTGTCTCTGCTGGGTGTCGCGTGTCTACCGTCTCCCAGATATTGAAAGCGTGAAATAATGTTGGTGAATATGTGCCTACATCGAGATACTCTAACGTTATAAGTTTTCTAATTGCATTTTGATAAATGAGTTGCAGGTAAAATTTTGATCTTTTAAAAATAAATCTGAAGGACATAAGACTTTTTGTAATTTTTTAAAAATTTTATTTGTAGACAGTTGGAACTTTCAAACTGTAAATGTTAGGCGTTTATTCTGTTTTTTCACATATCATCGAATTCAGTGTCTTTTTTTATATACTTAACCATTTTTTGTCTAATAGGACTTTAAGTACAATGTATTTTTTGTTTTTTTAAACTTATAGATTTGTGAAGCTATGTGAAAAGATAGTAAATTGATTTGGAAGGTTTAATCATAGGAATTAAAAGGTTTTTTCTAATTCACTTATCACATATATGAATATTTTTTGCTTTAATGTTGAATATAAGCTTAAATGACATATCTTATTAGTATTTACTACGAAGGGCCAGGTCTCGAGATGCCATTTTATCATATAGTATGAAATGCTTTTGACTCTCTTGCATTTTAAACAAGAAATGTTTTACTCTTCTATGACTACAACTGTTTGAATTTTGAAGTTTCAAATATCACTATTTTAGATGATTCTGTATCACTTCATTAACTGTCTCGAGTAACAAATGAAATTTTTTATGACTCTCTTGCATTTTAAAAAGAAATGTTTTACTTTTCTATGACTACAAATGTTTGAATTTGGAAGTTTCAAACATCACTATTTTAGATGATTCTGTATCACTTCTCCCACTGTGAGGCTTCTCCCCAAAGCATCCCACACATGTTCTATCGGATTTAAATCAGGGGAACACGCCGGCCAATCCATTCGAGTGATATCTTCACTTTCCAGGAGCTCCTCAACAGCAGGAGTCCTGTGTGGCCGTGCATTGTCATCCATAAAAACGAAGTCTGATCCAATGGCACCTCGGAACAGACGCACATGGGGAAGGATCACCTCCTGACAATAGCGATCAACAGTTACAGAACCTCTTTCGAAAACGTGGAGCTCAGTCGGCCCGTTCATCATAATGCCTCCCCAGACGATAACTCCAGGACCACCGAAACGATCTCTTTTCGTGATGTTACTGGGATGAAACCGTGTCCCGACCTCTCTCCAAATCAATTGCCGTAGAGAATCGCTTGTAACATCACGGAAAGAGACCGTTTCGGTGGACCTGGAGTTGTCGTCTGGGGAGGCATTATGATGAACGGGCGGACTGAGCTCCACGTTTTCGACAGAGGTTCTATAACTGGATCAGACTTCGTTTTTATGGATGACAATGCACGGCCACACAGGACTCCTGCTGTTGAAGAGCTCCTGGAAAATGAAGATATCACTCGAATGGATTGGCCGGCTTGCTCCCCTGATTTAAATCCGATAGAACATGTGTGGGATGCTTTGGGGAGACGCCTTGCGGCACGATTACATCCTCCTGGGAACACTCGACAATTTAAACATATGCTGGTTGAGGAATGGGCACTCTTACCTCAAGAACTGTTGGACAATCTGGTGCTGAGTATGGCGAGACGGTGCGAAGCAACCATTGCAGTAAGGGGAGGGCATATTCCATACTAAGGAACATCTGCTTGCTGTTCTTCCTCTTGGACAGACAATCATGTGTAACGATACTATGAGTTCAAATAAGCCTTTTTTTGTTTGATTCCATACAATATGCATTGTATTCATTTCTGCGCAACTATGCTTTCGTCATTCTTTCAGAAGAAAATGCTGTATCTCATTTCTGAATTATATATATATATTTAAAAAGCTCCTATGATAACAAATACTGATAACAAAATTATAAAATAATTTTTTAATTAATATATAAAAATTATAAATAATAATTTATAAAAGTTTTTTAAAAATTGAAAAAAAAAACAAATTAATCTTTTGTTATTTATTACTTTAATTTTTGTGATAATAGAAACAAGTATTGTTTTGAAGTTTATCCAATGAGTTGCTCAGAATATATTTCGTGATATAAAGCTTCTTTTCAATTTTCAAAAATAGGTTGCAACCGATAAAAAACATAATAATTTTGATTTTTTTATTTTTGTATTATTATACAACAAATATAAAATTTTTAAAGAACTATAACATGTTTCTAAAAGACCAAATTGCCTCTACCGCCATTCAAGAACAACATAGAAACATTGAAAAAGTATTATATCAAATCTGTACAGTAAATATGCATCAGATTTTAATTTATGAGGCCTTTTCACGAGAAGATTTGGCCGAAATTAATAATTTGAGAAAATACGATTTAAAGGTGTAAAATAGTATTGGAACTCATATTAAAGTAAATAAATTGTGTAATTTCCCAAAGAAAATTTTATTTAGCAAAATTCAAATGGTTTTATAAAAAAAAACTATTTGGAAACTAATAAAAAAATAAAAAATACGAATTAAAAATTTAATTTTCAACATAGAGATCAATTTTTAGCCTTTGAAAAAGCACCCCTTTAATCATTTACATATTGTTTGGTAAATACGCAGGTTTAATTCTGGAACTTAATAAATTCACCTCATTTTATCATATGAAATGAAGCAAATCACTCAGCTGTTTCTTAAAGGGTCCTAACGAATCCCGTATCACAAATTACCACATACTTCTTAATTGCCTCTAAGCCTTTCTCGTGGCTTCATAGCGCACAATAAAAGCAGTGAATCGCCTCGGCAATCTTAATCTATTCCGTTGGCCAGTGCACAACCCTGTCCATTAAACCCCAAACTGTTGAGCAAACACATGCGTTCGCCGACATTTCGGATCCGCACAATTTGTGCCCGCCGCAAGTTAAAGCCAGAGGGGCATGAAGAGTTGGCATCTGCAAATAATTAATTTCTGCCGCAGTGCACTGAACTTACAAAATAATATTTCCGCGACCTTAGACATCGTAACGAAGTGGAAGATTTCATATAAAGTTTGCCTACGGCCTCTGTTGTGTTTGTTCTCCAGTAGAAAGTAAGATAACGTTTTGTTAGGCTTTTAAGGTTTCTTCCACTTCTTAAACTTCTTGAAGTTCTAGCCGTGCTCTGATATAAAAGTTAAAAGAGAACCAGTGATGTTAGTCCTTATGGTCTGGTTTGGAATTTTAAATAAAGTATTTTATTTTGTCACCCTTTTTTTTCAATTTGTTTTATTGTTGTTGTTGAAGTTATTAAAAGTGAATATCTGGACACATTTTTATGTTCTTTTGACTCATTTTGCCACTTTTAAAAAGTAATGATTAAACTCTTTCGTTTTACTTCTTTTTTTTATATTTATTCTCGATAAACATTTATATATTTTTAGCTGAGTAAACTTTGCGTAAGAAAAATTTTTTTCAGTTCTTAATGTAGTTATTGACCACTTCATCAAATAATTAGTCGAGGTATTCATATTCAAAACATGTTTAAAATTTAACTTTCTCATCTACAAAAGCATAGAAAAAAGTTTGTAATTGTCAATAAATTCGTACACAAAATTTTGCCAAATCTCCGTGTTTTAGACCTCCCTGAGTTCGAAAAACACATTTTTGCAAAATGTCCGTCCGTCTGTCAGTTTGTGACAAAGAAAACTCAAAAACGCATTGAGATAGATGGATGAAATTTGATATGCTGTCTTCACACCAAATTTTCAGTTTTATATCAAATTTTGTGTAAAATCTGTTTGAATCAAGTCCATCTGTTCGTCTGCTCGATGTGTATTAACACGATAGTTACAAAACGAATAGATCTAGATAGATAAAATAGTGTACACAGATTTAATATCGATAGTGTAGACATCTATCAAATTTTGTGCCAGAATCAGGAAGTAATTAGTTTGTATCTTGTCTGTCATTCAGAAACAAACTCCCCATATGCGCTAATTCAAACATACGAGATCATATCGTGATAACATATGAGAAATGAGCCTGAAAACTCAAAAACGCAATGATTTAATATATTAAATTTGTGACTTCAACTGTAGATTTGTGTCAAATTTTTGTTTCAAACGTTTGGGGGAAAAATGTGTCTAAAACACTGATTTGATTTTCGGATAATATTAATCGCCAAAACACTCGTCAAGAGCTCACATGACAGATTCAATAAAAACACTAAATTCATGTAAAACAATATTTCGTAACTATTGTACATCAAAGCATTGGAAGGCATTCACTGGGATAAAACCTTTATTAGAGAGTATGCCAGAATGTTTTGGGGAGACATTTCCCACTTGTTCTGTAATAATTATAGCTATAGAACAATTAACATTTTTAACTTACTTGAGTTCTTGCATATTTTTCAGAATTCGACTTCCATAATTAAAAGTCTTGAAATTACACATTATTGAATTTACACTTCCTTTACTTCTCATATTATGTACTTAATTGAGTAACATTTCTCTAAAAATCAAGTAAATCTAATGTAAAAAATTAATTAGTTTACGATATTTTCATTATTATTTCACTTTCATCGGATCAAAACCTGCAATGCAAAAGAACACAATAGAAAGTTAATAAATGATGATAATCATCTTTTGTCTGCATTCCACTTACATGTGTTTATGCCTTTAAAATGCCTGGGCATCTACGAATTAGCACTTTAAAACATTTTGCTTATAGAGGAAGACATTCATTCTCATCATTCATTCTCAAAACTAATTTCTATAGAATAGAATGTAGAATATTCTTTCTGCATTCTATAGAATGTATGTAGAATATCCCAACACTACAATTGGCCTTTATAAAATACTTCCCATGAATCGAAACCGCACTTAACCAATTTGTATCTCTTTGTTACGTCCATTCAGTTATGCAGTGCTTATCAGTCCATACAAGAGGGAGGTTTGAAACATTCTTATCGATATTCTATAGATATCCTAACTGTAATTAGGTTCCAAAGAAAATATTTTAAAAAGGAAAGAATCTCATCGAGAACAAAAACCGACTGAATTTGATTTACAAATGAAAGAGATTTTTACCTAGTAAAATTATATTTGTAATAAATTATATTATATACGGAAATATTGAATGTATGTTTATAGTGGAAAGAATACGGAACACACTGCTATGATTGTAAAAAAAAAAAAAAAAACGGAAATACTTATCAAGAAAGCATTTACTCCTAAATAAAAAAACTGAAAATATGTGATTATTTGTAAATTGATGCATTTCGATCAGAAAAAATAATTTTGTATTAGATCACCGTATCCGAAATTAACATACGAGTTTAAGTGATCAATAATTACAGTGGACGTATTTCCATTTAAATACAAATATTTTTTTTAAATGCTGAATATTATGTAGCAAATATGAAAAATATATAATTATTTTTGTCACTATTAACATTTTAAAATGAAAAAAATCTATCCAGTGGACGTATGTTGAAAAGTCTAGCAAGTACGATAATGGTTAACGCCGTTTTATTCCACAAGAAAAACTGATAACAAAATAGAACAGCATTTGCATTAATAAACAAAATAAAAAAACAAACTGCTGCTGAACAAGTGCAACGTCACAAAGCCTTCAGATATGTAGAACTTGCTGAAAATCAACACTTGAAAGAGAGACATTCCTTTGAGTACGCCATTTCTCGATTCGATCAGCTCGTCTTCGGTTTTATAAATTTTATGGCAGGGAATCGAATGTAGAAGATTATTCTACATTCAGATTTCTGAATGTTGTTGAAATATACCAATAGATAATAATTACTTAAAATGTGTGAGCATATATTTACCTTGGATTAAAAAAAGTTAAATGAAAGTTCTTTTCAGTTCTGAGTACGTCATAGAAGAATATTAATTTTTATATTAATATATTAAATGGGCACACAATTAGTAGCAATCTCTTTACATGTCACAGTGATATTGCAAAAAATTGAAATATAAAAGGCATGTTTTAATGAAAAGAATAAAAATCCTTGCAACGATAAAAGAAAAGAGAATACAATTTTCTTTTTCTAAATTGTCAGGTAACTTGCTAATTCTTTCAGAACTGAAAGTATTTCAAACCCTCTCACCCTCCGCTAGACACATGTTAACCGAAATAAGATTCTCTCTGTGAAATTAAATCTAAATTCAACTTCCTTGCAGGAATTTTCAATTCCTGCAAAGGCCACAACAATCTCCTTCCAGAATCCTCAAGAACATCTCACAGTTAGAAGTTTTCCAGCATACTTAAAATGCCTCGAAAATCTCCATTGTGCATTCAAAGAGCGAGAAATTTCGCTGGAGTTTGGGACCCTCCAAGTAGAAAGCCAAACATGTTGCTTCTTCGATCTTTTGAAAGTTAGAAGAGTCGCACGCAGACGGGCTGATGAACTGGAAGGGGAAATTGTGCGTTCCACCAAACGCGCGTTGTCATCGGCCGGGAAGAATTTCACTTAATCATCCACCTCGACACGCTGGCTGCTGGGAGGAATTAGAGAAATAGTTTAAAGTCTTTAATTTTGTGCCCATCTGTCCCGGCAGAGTGTCGCGTGTCTACAGTCTACAAGATATTGAAAGTGAGAAATAATGTTGGTTACTGTGCACCTACGTAACTCGAGCTTAACGTTATTATTTTTCTAATTACAATTTGATTAATGAAATGCAGATAAAATTATGGATTATAGAAATGAATGTGATATACATAGGACCCTTTGTAATTTTTTTTTATTTTATTTGTAATGAGTGGAAATTGCGAATTGGAAATTTTATAGGGCATCTGTTTTTAAAATATCATCGAATTCATTGTCTAGTTTTTATCTACTTATCTATTTGATTTGTCTAGGATAACTTTAAATGCCATGTACTTTTTATTTTTTTAAAATTATAAATTCGAGAGAAGCTATCTGAAATGTCAATGAATAGATATGAAAATTTTTTATATCATTAGTTGCAAATTATTGTATTTTTATAATTTTTCATTAATCATACACATAAAAATTGTTTTGCTCTAATGTTCAATATAATCTTGAATGAGATATCTTATTTGGGTTTATAACCGAAATCAACGTCTCGAGATGTCCATTAGCCGTTTATTTTGAAAGTGGAGCAAGTCCATTTTTGAAAAAAAAATGGAGATAATGTTAGTTATAGATAAAACTTTTTATGAACTTTTTAAGTGTAAACAATTTAAAGTTAAAAAAAAACATATTTTAGTATTTTTGAGATGGAAAATTTAGCTCTTAACCGTATTGAAAATTTGTTTATTTTGAAAGTGGCGCAAGTCCATCTTAGATGAAAATATTTTTGGACGAATATATTACGGCAAAATTTAGCTCCAGTTTCTGTATGGTGAAGCAAATGTGGCCGTTTGATATCATGTCTGAAATCTAGAGTGTTTCTATCTATCTATATTTGATAATGAAAATCGGTAGTTGTACAGTATTTCATAAATAATAAAAAGTATATCTTAATTTTGTGTTTCGATAATAATATGTTTACTTCCAACACCGTTTGTTCAGTTCAGTGACAATGAAATAAATATCATTGATGACAGATTTTTGTTGTCAGGACATTCAATTTTTACCGAACGATCGCGATTTTGGAGTGGTAGAACTGGCAATCCGGAAAACCAGTTCCTTGTATATTCCCCAGGATTACTATAAAATAATACAAAATTGTCGAAAACATAATAAATGTTTAATACATGAAATGAAACGCGGATATTTATTTTCAACCCAACTTCTGGAGAAAGCGGTTTTAAAAAGAAATAAAAATAACGATGAATTGTTTAACTATATGCTGGATAAGATTTACAAGGGATGTACTATACAAAATGTTCTACATAACTTCGATAGAATGAGATGCTGAATTTAAAATTATAAATTTGCCACCACAACGAGGAAGACCAAGTAATTTCAGAAATATAAAATTATCTTTTATGTATGGAAAAAAGGAGATCTATTACTTCTAAAAAATGCAAGGACATAACGGATTTATTACCATATACACCTCCTGTTCATCATAAACATTTTAAAATGTTAAACCCTGAATAAAATTCAATTTAATTATACCTACGTATAAACTGAAAATGTATAATTTCATTGAAATTCTTAATAAAACTGAACTGGGGTTTTTTGTTATGTTATATTTTCTACAAGAATATTCTTTGTTTTGTTTCATTTTTTAGCAAAAGAATAAATAATTATAAATTTTGAATAGCATTTTATTTTATTACTAAGAAAAGTCTGATGCAACTGAAATATTTCCCAGTTAAATGAACGTTTATAAAAATTCATTAATTTTGAAAGGGAGGCATGTCCATTTAGTTATAATAAAACTCTTTTTTTTAGTCAGAACTATAAATACTATTGGATTATAAACTAACATTATCTGGTACCACAAAATACAAAAAATATATATATCTGTATCTATGAATACCTACCAAATTTTTAAATTTATTGAAATGCAAACCTTTAAATATTTCGCAATAACAAAAAAAGGGACTTGCCCCGTTTTTAAAATAAACGGCTCATATTATGAAATAGTTTTGACCTTCTTTCATTTAAAATAATATAGGATTTACTGCTCTATAATTAAAACTGTTCGTTTTAAACTTTGAGCATCAGTACTTTAGACAATTTTGTATCATTTTACTGATCATCTCGACGAAAATTTCGCAGCGGCACTTTTTCTGAGTTTTCATTTATTCAAAAAGATGAAATTCTAAGATTCTTAACTAGTTCTTTTTTAACCATAGAAGAGTGAAACATTTTTAATTAAATTATTAGTTCGTCAAAATTATTTTTCTAACTATAAATTAGAAAGCCGTTGGCCTGTAAGCTAATCAAGACATTCATTAATTCTTTATAGAAGCATACCTAAGGACTCAAGCAACTTAAAATATCTTTACGTCATTCAAAACATCTTTCCAAATGGAAATATTTGCCCATATCTCTTAGAAATTAAAAATTTGTTTATATCTGTATTGAACTTAATAGTTGAGTTAGCATTATAGTGGACATTATTCATAATTTTTTAAAAGCACCTTCTGAAACACATTTTCGATTTTCGAAAACATCCATCAAAAAGATGATTATTTTTAAATAATCCTTCACAGATGTCGTACACCTCTCCCAAATAATCTCTAGAGCAATGTGGAACAAATTTAGATTATAATGTTGGTCATATGCGTTCTACTTATAAATGTTATTAAATATTAATTCAAGAAATAAACATCATTAAGCATTAATTTGTAAGAAAAGAAACATTTAAATAATTAATGACATAAACATTTTTGCTCAAACATTATACTGTTTTTTTAAGTAATCCTACAGAGTAATGAGGAACAAACTTTCACTATAACATGAGTTATATGTGGTAAACTTATAAATATTATTAAGTATTAATTAACAAAAAATGGGTCATTAAGTATTAATTTGTAAGAAAAGGAACATTTAGATAATTAATGACTCATAAACATTTTAGCTCAAATATTCCACATCTTTTCCAAATAACCCTGTAGAGCTTTGAGGAACAAACTTTCACTATCATGCGATACTGACACAAACACACACACAAGCATTTTTGAGGTGAAAGTTGCATAAATTATTGAATTTAAATAAATGAAAATATCATATACCTCTACAAGTTCCTTATAAATAATTATTTTGAAATATTTATATTGCTATGATTTGCTTAGACCAAAATACTGACACCAAATAACAAAATTATCCACCAAAAATCTAAACGCTTTAGATTCAAGGCATCAGCTACACAGCAGAATGCATTCAATTTTATTAAGAATGCCATTACATTCAAGATAAATTTTTCAAAAAATGCTATAAAATACATGTGATTTCGATTTTTTTTGTATAAAATAGATTAAAATACACCTATGAAAAGGAAAATATACTAATTAAAAAGGTTATTAAAAAGAAAAACATCCCCAGCATCTTTGTTTATTTATTATTAATATTTGGGGAGCTAAAAAGAAGTGTTGTTTAAAAATTTATCAAATGAATAGCTCAGAATATATTTCCAGGTGTCTGAACTCAAAATTAAGTCGTGTTTCTTTACAATCATAAAAATATGTTTCGGTCGATAAATAACATAAAAGTTTCATTTTTTTATATATAGTATGAAGCACTGAAACAACTATAGCATTTTTCTAAAAGAACAAATTGCTTTTATTGTAATTCAAGAACAACAGAAAACATAGAAAAATTACTATACCAAATCTGAACAACAAATAGGCATCAAATTTTAATTTATAAGGTTTTTCATGAGACGATTTTACCAAAAATTAAAATTTGAGAATTAACATTTAAAGATATAAAATAATATTGAAACATGTATTAGTAAATGTATTAAAATATATGAATTAACGTGAATTAACATATATAAATCAACGTAATTCCCCAAAGAAAAAAATTTTTTAGCAAAACAAATAGTTTCATAAAAATATCCTAACTCAATAATATTAAATAAAAAATTTGTACTGGATAAGAATAAGTAAATATGTAATGCGTAAAATGAAATTATTAATATAATACTGAATAAAAAATTTGCAATGGATGAGAATATGTAAATATGTAATACGTAAAATGAAATGAATAATATTGAATAAAAATTATGTAATAAAATATTACCAAAAACACAGCTATATTTTAAACATAGCTACCTACTTAACATAATAAATGCATTCATTTAATCATTTACATATTTTTCGGTAAATACGCAGGTTTAATTCTGGAATTTAATAATTCACTTCCTTTTATCATATGAAGTGAAGCAAATCGCTCAGCTGTTTTAAAAGGGTCCTAACGAATCCCGTATCACAAATTACCACATACTTCTTAATTGCCTCTAAACCTTTCTCGTGGCTTCACAGCGCTCAATAAAAGCAGTGAATCGCCTCGGCAACCTTAATCCATTCCGCTGGCCAGTGCGCAACCCTGTCCATTAAACCCCAAACTGTTGAGCAAACACATGCGTTCGCCGACATTTCGGATCCGCACAATTTGTGCCCGCCGCAAGTTAAAGCCAGAGGGGCATGAAGAGTTGGCATCTGCAAATAATTAATTTCTGCCGCAGTGCACTGAACTTACAAAATAATATTTCCGCGACCTTAGGCATCGTAACGAAGTGGAAGATTTCATATAAAGTTTGCCTACGGCCTCTGTTGTGTTTGTTCTGCAGTAGAAAGTAAGATAACGTTTTGTTAGGCTTTTAAGGTTTCTTCCACTTCTTGAAGCTCTGGCTGTGCTCTGATACAACAGTTAAAAGAGAACCACTGATGTTAGTCCTTATGGTCCGGTTTGGAGTTTTAATTAAAGTATTTTATTTTGTCACCCTTTTCTGCAATTTGTTTTATTGTTATTGTTGAAGTTATTAAAAGTGAATATCTGGACACATTTTTATGTTCTTTTGACTCATTTTGCCACTTTAAAAAAGCAATGATTAAACTCTTTCGTTTTCCTTCTTTTTTTTATATTTATTCTCGATAAACATTTATATATTTTTGGCTGAGTAAACTTTGCGTAGGTAAAAAATTGTTTCAGTTCTTAATGTAGTTTTAATTAAAGTATTTTATTTTGTCATCTTTTCTTGCAATTTATTTTATTGTTGGTGAAATTATGTAAGTGAAATTTTGAACCTGTTATATTCTTTGGACTGATTTTTATAGTTTTTAAAAATAATCATTAGACTATTTCGTTTGCTTTCATTTTTATATTTATTCATAATATGCATTTATATATATTTTTTGGATGATTAAAATTCGCATAATGAAGCAAATGTTTCTATTTTTAGCGTAATTTTGACTATTTTATCAAATTGTTAGTCAAATTTTTAATAAGAATTCATTTTCAAAACGTATTTCAATTATTATTCCATAATCTTTATAGCGTTATAAGAATTACTTTTTTTAACTTACTTGAATTATGATGTACTTGAATTCTTGTATGTTTTTCAGAATTCTCTTTTTAAATTAAAAGTTTTGCAATTACTATTAAAGGAATGAAATTTTCATTATTTCTCATAATATATAATTATGTAATAATTCTCTTAAACATAAAATGAGTTTAATTTAAACAATAAATAAATTCATGTGTTTTTCATTATTTCTCTGTCTTGAGGGCCTAAGCCTCAAAGTAAAGCCTCATACAAAAAACACAATATGGAGATGATAAATGACATTCTCAATCTGTGGTTTTTTGTTTCCATTTCGCTTGCATGTATCTATGCCATTAAAATGCCTGGACACCTACAAATTACTATAATAATATTTTATTTATAAAGAAAAACCTTTATTCGCACAATCCACTACTATCCCTATAAACTGATTTGTCCACTCTTTACAGTATACATGGATGATTCTCGAGGCTAATTTCTATAGAATAACATATGCTGAATGTCCCAACTCTATAATTAACATTTATAAAATACTTTCCAGGAGTCGAAACTGCATTTCACAATTTTGTATCTATTTGCCCTGCCCATATAACTATGCAGTGCTTTGATCAACATACATTTACTGAGCTTTGAAACTTTTATATCAATATTCTCTATAGATATCCTAACTATGATTAATTTCCAAAATACAATATTTTAAGAGGATTAGGATCTAATCCAGAGCAAAAACTCCCTGAATTTGACTTACAAATGAAGGGATTCTTTTTATGTATTAAAAATTTTATCTGTAATAAACAATAGATTATACAGAAAGAATATATATATATAGAATATATATATTGTAGAAGAGAATGGAAATATTTATATCGGAAAGTAGTTGCTCTTAAATAAAGATTTAAAAATTGCATTGGAATATGATAATCTACAAACTGGCATGAGTTATACTACAAATTGTTATATTAGGGGAAAAATTCTCTCATAGGGAATAGCAATGAATTTAGGAAATTTACTGCCAATCTCCTCATTTCTGTCCCTATCATACCTTCAAGAGTGCAGATTGTCTAAGTAAGGGATAAAATAGAGGGCGGTTATTCTTCCAGTTTTAATTTTATCAATACATAAATGGCCCAAATGATCGTTCAACGAAATTACGGCGGACGCTCGAAATGCTTGGATATCCCTGCGAAGTTTCCTCCACTTTTCGTTTAAGTGTGATAGATTAAATCCCCAAGGAGCAAGTTTTATTCATTAGAGATATTCGCCCAGATGGCTTTAGGGAACGGAGGGATTTTCTGAGAGCTCTCAAAAATATAGGTGAATACAATTGCTTTGTAGCCAAAAGCTAAAAGTGGTGTTGTTTTACATGCCACAGGCTATCATTACATGTTTGTAGGGGATTAGAAATTTGTCTTGCTTTTAAAAGATAAATTAATGGGTTTAAATTCTGAAGTGCATGAACTCGAAAATTCTTATGAATTAGAGGGTTAAATGAAACAAACATAAGGGTTTAGAACAATTTCCAGCTTCCAAAAACAAATAAAATCAGCGTGAAGGACTACCGAATAGTTTAAAAGTTTCTCAAAGTGATATACCAACTATCAACTGTCCCGAACATTCTTCAAGCTTTGCATCGTATGAAATAAGGCAGACATTACTTTGTGACAATACCGAAATTCTCGAAGAATTTCATGCTAGTGAGAAGATTAATCAAAACGTTAGTTGCACTGTTGAAAAAAGTAAAATAAGATCAAAATTTTACAACTTTATTTGCATCCTAAAGTCCCTTGCAAACACTGCTTTCCTATATAATTTACCTCTGTTATTTAAGCATTTGAAAAGATGTGGCATTGTCTTCTGCACAAATGTCACAAATTTTTCAGTGTGTGAGTGGCGATCTTAGAATTTTTAGCAGTTAACGGCCTTCCACCGTGCTCAACGTCGTCAATAGTTGTATGATCATTCTCAAGAATATTGTATCACTGAACGATAGCTTGACGTTGCATTGCATTTTCACAATACACTTCATGCAACTACCGATAAATTTCAGTGCAGTTACATCTTTTTGCTGGCAAAAAAAAAAAAAAAAAAAAAAAAAAAACGACATTTCCAATTTAGATGCTACAAGTAACTGCCGAAACAGGTTTATGATTGATTTTCAAACTAAATTTGTCACTTGAAAGTCGTTAAGTCATGCTGCATAGGTGAATGCCAAGTGCTGCCACAAAATTTCATTAAAATAGCCTTTCACGGGAAATTTTTACGATAGAGTGCAATTACCTTTTTAAATGACTATGCGTATTTATTTACGTATATTTTTTTATACTATTAGATTTCAAAACATCGCACTTGGAGCCAAACGCTATGCCCTAATTCTTTGATTTAAGATTTTTTTCAACCAATGCTAAGTGATTTATGAACAAATCCTAAAAAAAAATATTGAATCGTAACCCGAGTCAAATCTTGGCACGATTTCATTCATGCACAGTTTTTTTTTAAGAAATAAATATCACAATGATATAGAATCCCAATAAAATATTTTCCTGGTCATTATTATCCATAAAGCCAGAAGAACATACATTTTCCTGTCTTTATCTTTTATAGTGGAAACTAAGAATCTATCATTGTAACTTAGATTCAAATTATCTTTGAACAAAAAAAAGGGAAGGAAGTTATAAAATCTATTTCAAATATTGATATTTCTAATAACAATAAAGAAGAATGTATGTGTGTTGTCGTCCTACAATTCTACCTTTTGATGTAGAGTTATAAAATTTCGCAGAGATATAATTTGGTTAATTTGCATGTTAGTGTTATTTTTTTAAAGAAAATTAATTAGTTAAAACTTAAAGAAGATTTTGGTGTTTTCCCGAAATAACTTCTTTAAATACTATTGCCCAAAGCAAATTTTTGCATTATTTAAAATTTAATAATTTTTTTTAATGAAACCAACCAAGTTGGCCAGCAATTTTTTTCTGAATTTTGGAAATTTCTTAATTATTTTTTTACATAATATTTAACAAAGGATTTTTTGTTGCGATGAAATTCGGACTTTTTTTAATTTTTTCATCAAATATTTAATCGTATGTTTTTTTTCACAAATAAGAGCTAATAAACAATGTTTCTTCTTAATTTTTAACTCAATTTAAATAAGAAATCGAAAAGCAAAGTTATATTACACCAAAAGACGACATTCAATTTGAAATAGATTATTTAGTGACAAACTTTTAATGATATTATGATGTCATGGGATTAAATTTAATGCGAAATTTTTTCTACACTATAAACATAACAGTTATAAATCTAATAAACTAGCACGACTTTATTATATCTCACAACCTGATCTTTAAGAATACTTTGTTGAAATAATTATGAACACCAAGTTATGCATAAGTGATTGAGTTAAACCATAAGTAGCCAATATTTTTAATGAATCAGTTGATCGTCAAGGAAGACTAGTTTATAAACAAGGGAGACTTACTACTAGATAGAAAACCTAAAACTATACTTAGTCTTATATGTTTTTAAATTATTGCATTGAAATTTTCAGGTAATTTTAAAAGCTACCTGTAATAAGTATAAAGCAATATTGTAGTCATAATACTTCATTATTCTATTGGTGTCTCATAAAAATACTTTACAACAGATGTAAAAATTAAAAAAAACAAAGCATTATTATTAATGAGTTTATATTTTTAGTAAGTTTCTGTGTGAACGATATTAATTATTTATAGAAATATAAGCATTTTAATTGCGTTTGATTAAAAATATTTACTAGCATAAATGCACTTTTTTCTTTAGTAATTTGCCCATGTTGTAATATTAACTCTTTAATAAATTATTTGGAACTGAAGAGGAAATTTAGAAAAATACATCATAAAAAAAATAATGATACAAATAATTATATCAATCAAATAATCATACTTTCTTAAGAAAATACATTTTATGGAAGAAGAATAAAAAAATGAGTTTGCTTTATAATGAAGAATAACATGAGTTTTCGTACCAGATAACCAGGTTAATGGAATAATACTGAAGATCTATATGGTGAACCCTCAAGATATATAGGCCATTACACTGACATAGCATTATAGGATCATTAATGGATATCGCCCAAGGGCACATCTTATACTAAATCTGTGCCTATATTTACTTCAATTTAATATAATAACAAGTATTTGAATATGATTCTAAATCAGGACCTCTTGCAGAAACTGGGAATATGACAGAAAGCGAGAGTAAAGCAGATTTCAATAATCTCCATTTAAAACTAAATTAAACCACCATTTAATCTCCATTTGTTCGAGAATCTAAGAAATCTGTACGATGTCAAAATTTTCTCAACACACCAAGAGATTTCTAGTAGTACCGTGATTTTCTTTTGGTCCCTTATAAATAGACAAAACGGCATGAACGGAAGACCTAATAGATTGACAGAGTAAAATCTGCACACTAGAGACCACTCTTTGTAAAGAGTTGGAAAGAATTTCACTTTGTCATAAAGGCTGATAAGTTTACAGCCAAAAATGAAAGAAATAGTTTGAAGTCTTTTTTTTTTAACTTTGTAGTTATTTATCACCAAAGCTACGCGCTTGTCATCACATCAAAGTATTGAAGAGAAAAACAGTTTTTTTTTATCTGTGTTTGTGGATTATGTGAATTGATCAACGTGGAAGAAATTATAATATGTAAATCATTTTATAATTATTTAATACATTTTGATTTTAAATCTGTGAATGAGATCTTTATAATGTATAATTTTGTAATGGTTTGAACTGTAAATAAATGTTCCAACAGGGGATCATTCTGGTGAGTGAAATCTGGTAAGATGAGAAGGATTATCAATAAATAACGAACATGCAATTTTTGTAATGCTAAATTATTTGATTAAAATTCTGAATGATTACAACAGATAGAGTAATAACCTAAACCCAATGGCACAGAGTTCTAGGTGGTTCTGCACCGGTAAAGTACGTAATTAGTTATCGATAAAACAGCATTTGGGATTATATCTTCAACTCCTTAGAAACAATGAGCAGTTATTTCTGTTAGCAAGAAGAAAGTTGAAGAAATTCATTCGAAAATGGAGGCGCTTATCAAGAATCCAGTACTTACAGTACCAATATGGAGAATTAGGATGAAATGTTTAAATGCGAACAAATGAAATGTTGCCGATGAAACTAGAAATGGAAGGTCAGTGCCTTCTTCAACCTTCATAAATACTAAAGTAATCGACAATGTCATGCTAGAAGACCATCCGACGAAGTCGAATTAGATAAAGGAATAGTTCAACACTTCTTATGGAGCTGGTTGGATTATTGTTTATAGGAATCTAGGCTATAGGAAAATATTTTCACCTTTAATTCCGAAACGATTTCTTCTCTCATGCAGCAAACCACCCGCCACCACTGAACGAAGAAATATCGATAAGATTTACTACTGCCGACTGCTGTCTTTATTATATTCATACATACCATTGGTCAGTTCTCTGAACTAGTATTCTCTTCGATGCGGTTTACCTCCAGCCACAATCTCTAACTTTACCCATCTTCTTCCTCTGCACCTATCATCCTGATTTGCGTGACCATTTTGAGAATTCTCAAAATTTTCTTTATTCCTCTAAATGTGTGTTCTAAAACTAAAGAAAGGGTTACTTTTAAACTTTTAAATAGTTAGCAAAAAACCGGTCAATTTTAACATCAGGTTCCAAAACGACTGTCGGAACAGAATGATTGACAGCAGACTGACGGAACAGTCTGACACATTTACAGCGCTGAAACAACGAGGTTAAGAAATTTGTGCTGGGTATTGTCACGATAAGTAAAGTTAGGTACATTTTATAGCGAAATCTAAATCTGCGAACTTAATGCGGATTCATCCATTTTCTCTTGTCTGGAAGAAGTTCAAAAGTTTCGCGCTCTTTTGGAGATGCTCATTATCTTCTGGGGCATAAAGGTGTATTACTGATGAAGTTCTTTCTCTATGGAACTACTGTCCACCCACAAACGTACTATACAACACTAAAATGCACTGTAGTGATAGAGAAAAACAAAATGGGACATATAGAGCGGTTTGGCGATTGCATAACAACCCTCGTCCGCAAGTGTCTCACCTTGTTTTGGGAAGTCTTGGAGAACCTGCTATGCTTCCCAACTTGGCATCCTCAGATTTTTATCTGTTTTCAACTTTGAAGAAGTTCCTCGAAGGACAGAAATTTGACGATGACTTCAAACGGCTATGCGATAGAGGTTGCTCTATTCACAGCCGACCACTTTCTATGAGATTGCATAAAGGAGTTGAATCGTTGCTGAGAAGGAGTGCACAAATGGACTAATGCTTTGGAAGAAAGGGTTATGCTCACAAAAGTTACACTTTGTCATTCAGGCTGACATTGTAAGCAACGAGTGACTGCACAGAAAAATTAGAGAAATAATTTGAAGTCATATATTTTACAGTCTCTTCGCCAAAGCACAATTATGCAGGTTGTAACTTTCCCCCTTTTTCCTCACAGGGTAATTTGCATTCTAATCAGAGGTAATGTCATCCGTTTTCCAGCACATAATTAAATGTATATGGATCGCCAAATGTGAATCTTTTTCACTAGGACAGTCATTGTGTCTGTTCATTTGTCGCTATCCATGTGTGAAAACATATATGCGTGTCTTCAAGGGTGAAGAATGTCAAAACATCAAGATGTTTAATTTTTTACCTTATAAAGACAATTCTCAAGTCATCAAGAAACGATCAAACACCAGCTACCATTGTCATTTAAATGACAAACCCAGGTGCACTTCATCCGATGTTAGCTTCGAATTTATTATATTTAACATTTTCTCAAGATGAGTTGGCCACAAAGGGGGAATCCTTAACAGACACTCACTCGATCGAGTTGAGACCATGGAGGAAGCGTTGCTGAACAATTGTTGGATGATAGGGAACTCAAGTTCACCAATGGGAAAGCCGAAGGCGGATATCTAATGGAAATAAAATGTGATATGTTTTTTTTTTTCTCAGAGGAGAGCAGTGAAAAACTTCGAATTAGAATCTGGATGGCGGAGAAGATGCTCGTGATTTTTAAGAAGCTCCGTGTGATTCGAACTTCTATGTTAGGGTCCACCCGATACATTTCTGGAGTGACCCTGGAATAGTCGTTTAGAGCTAACAGCCTGTTAGCTTTTTTTTTGATGACTTATTCTCCGATTTGATCAAGGAACTATTCCGTGATTAAACTGTTATTTGATTTTTGTAAATAATATTAACCTAGATGAGAACAAGTTGTTTTTTGTAAATATATAAGGCTGCAAATAAAAGAATTATTTTGTTACGCTGCTCTCTTATTTGGTAGGTCTTGGTCAATATATTACAAGGCGCTTCCAAAAAGATAATAGTATGAAATGGAACTAGTATTATATGTGTTCAAGGAGACGGCAATAATAGAAAAGATGTCAATTTTGTCAGTAGGTTTTGAATCATCAATTTATAGTAAATTCAAATCGACCCACAAAATAAATTTAAAAATTCCTTTTAAGGAAGTTGGTCATTTTGTAAAATAATTTCGGGTATAGAGATTGCAATAAATTACTTTTTGTTTTCTATTTTCCCAATGTTTATTACTTTTTATCTTAATATATTAATACCATACTGCTTTCTATTTTTAATTATCTATTCAAATGCAATTGAAAAACAGTGATGATTGCAGAGACTAAAATGTTAGTAAGAACCCTTTATACTATTTCTTGCTTTGCTGCCCTTTAAGTTATTCTTCGAAGATAGCTGAATTGAGGAGCCAGAGCAATCTCTTCTGGCACTACTACGATACCGTGACATTTGAATGACTTTTAAAAATCGTATTTTTCTGGAAAGTCATTCAAAAGTTTTGTTTTCCCATAAACAGCATTTGCAACGTTTACTAATGATTCTGTTTGTAATACTAGTACGTGTACTACAAGAACAGCTGAGTGGTATTATTAATGCTTTATCACGTAGTATAGATTATATGGCACTTAAGTAATGGCTCTGTTATGATCTCGAGTATAGATTTGGCCTCCCATTCACAATTTTAAGAAGGTCCCTTTACAAAAGGTCAGTGGGAGTTGTCGACCTAAAACGCTCTCGTATATTCTTTAACAACGGCTTTATCCCTGAGAACGCTTTATAATGACGTCAGCGGACAATAGTTGTGAACTATTAATCTTTGGTACGTATTCAGCATTTTTTACTGAATACATCTTGTTATCCGCTGGCGTTCTTGCATAGGGGTAGCGCGTCTTCCCCGTGATCTGGGCGTCCCACGTTCGAATTCCGGCTCGGGCATGGTTGTTCTTCATCTGTGTTCTATCTCTGAGGTGTGTAAATGTGGCCCTCAGTAAGAAGGGGTTGTGCAAGTGAATGTGTGAGTTTCATTTTCATATGAGCTAGCAGTCAGACTTCTGTCCTCAGGGGTCTTTACCCTCAGAAGCTACTGTACCCCCTTTCCATGATAAAGCGGACACGACATCATCTTATTATCCTTGATGAGTTTTATGCCTATCAATCCCTGGAATGCGGTTAATTTTGTACAAAAATAGAATTTGTCGTTTTGACACGTTTTTCTCAAAAAATTCAAACAAAAATTGGACACACAACTACAAATGTACCAATAAAATCCTATACTAAATTTGATATATTAAGTCATAGCGTTTTTGAATTACTACACTTACATGTTTCTGAAAGTACAGACAGACAGACAGTCAACCCGTTGTTGCATTTGGCTCAACATTTGAATGTGTTTACATTATAGATGTTAAGTCTGTGTACCGAATCTTAATCTAAATCTGAATCTGAATCGCTTAGCTTTGTAATTATCGTGTTATTTATTCGAACTTCGTGCTATTTATTCGAACTTCGTGCTATTTATTCGAACTATTTATATAACTTTTATACGAACAAACAGTCAAACAGATTTCCTCTGAATAGATTTTACTCAAAATTTTATCGAAATCAGGAAATTTGGAATAAAGACCGTATACCAAATTTCAACAGTCTAGCTCAAACTATTTTTGAGATATCTTTTTCATAGACAGACCGACATTTTCTAAAAATGTGTTTTTCGAACTTAGGGAGGTTTGAAATGTAGAGATTCGTCAAAACCTCGAGTTCGAACTTTTTGACTATTACTATACTTTTTTTATACTATGTATACGAGAAAATAATAATAAAATAGGAAAAATTATCTCTTCAACAGAAACAGTTTCAATTTGTAACAAGACTAGATACTGCTTTTAAAGTTCACCTAAATTCATCATCAAATACAAATGGTAAATGCAATCGAATTTGGACTCATAAGCTTTACTAAAATTTAAATAGTCTGACTTATACAAAATTCTTCTTATAATTAATTTTTATAGCAAATAAACAAAATAAGATTTTAAAAAATATACTGCAGGCGCGTTTCCGAAATGTACCCTTTTCATAAAGCATTGCACATTTTTAAAAATAACTAAAAGAAGAAATTTACTGATTATCCGATAACAAAAGATCAAAGAAATAGTTTTCATCTTTCCGGTATTTTATGCATCTTTCCACAAACGAAATATCACATTTCATCATAAAGAAAGGATGGGAAAAAATATTTTTCAAAATCAAGAAACAAAACTCAATCTTCGATTGCCTTGAAGTCATTTATGTTTGAGCCAGCGCTATAAAATAAATGTCCCAGCCTTTGGTCATCAATTACACAAGTGGCTTTCAAAAGTACATGAAGGGGCTGCAGTAATAAATTAACCTAGGCGATGTTATTCGAATGAAGGGAAAAAAAGTTCTCAACACTTGTTCTCTTCTTTAGTTCGGCTGGTCGTTCTTCGTGTTCCTTCTTTTTAAAGGAATCGTTTGAACAGGAACACAATTTATTCATTTTGTCGATTTAAAATTCCCGATTTTTCTAGCCGTTTCTAGAGTAATAACCACTTTGTGGAAACATATTGAATGGTGGCGTGAGTTCATCTTGGTACTTTTTCAACCATCTGCGTTCTTTTGTAAAGATATTGCGTGCTATAAATTGATTCTTATTTTTAATAAAATAATAAATAAAATTGTTGGAATTAAATCTTTGATATGGAAATGTTAAATAATGCATATTTGACATTGGATCTTTGCATGCTTGCTTTAACTGCTACAAAACATAGAATCTTTTGATTTGCTTTGCATAAAGCTTATGTTATTGTTGTTGCATTTGCCATAGACAAGCCCTCTGAGTCAGTGATTTAAGCCCAGGTTGCGCAGTAGCTTCTAATGACAAAGACTCCTGAGCTCTTGAGTGCAGAAGTCCAACATCTAGCTCATGTGAAGATGACACTCACACGTTTGCACCATCCCTTTTTACATGGGAGCTCTTTCACACACATCACAAATAGAACACCGCGAGAAGAACAACCATGCTCGAACCAGGACTCGAAACCGGGACGCCCAAATCTCTGGGAAGATGCGCTACCCCTAGACCAGGACGCCGGCACAAAGCGCATTGGTTGTATAAAGCAAGGTTTATAAAATCACGGTTTATGACTATTAAAATAAAGATACTTTGAAGACGAGTGACTCATCAGTTGCAAGAGTATGGCACGAAGACCAAAAACTTAACCTGGTTTGCTGTTTAGTGAAAGAGCAAACTGATGATAAGATACGATTATGTTAAACATCGTACACATGAAACTTGCTACCTAATCTTTTGAATCAATATGCCACTGCATCTAATTAGGAAAAATACTGCACATTTTTTACACTATGCGCAAAAAATCTCTTAAATATAATTGATTTCCTTGTACAGTACTCACTTAAAGAGCATAATTAATTAATGAATACTATTCTTCATTCGAAACAATCGAATATCTCTTCGTTGAGCAAAACAATTTTTTTCCATAGAAATCCATGTAAAGCAAGGTAAGGCGTTCAATTTCCAGTAAAATACCGAAACAAATTTATGTTAATGTTATTATATTGTTTAATAATATTATATTATTTTGTTATTTATATTATAACATTATATTATACTATTATTATATTATATAATTAATTATATATACAGGATGTCCCACAAGGTATGCAGCATCTAATATTTATAGATTCGGATAGAGGATGTCAAGTCGAGTATTTTGATATGTAATATGTGGGGTCTCCGAATATAGCGACATAGTCAAATTTAGGTGTGAAGTTTGTGTTATGAAAACTTCAAAAAATGAGAAAAAAAACCCATGGAAATCAAAGTTTATTAAGAACTTTCAGTACAACAGATTTCAGAAATGTCGGCCATTCGAATAAATGACATGAAGAAGTCTGGAATCGAAATTCGCAATCGTTTCCTATAAAACATCTGTTAAAATTCCCTTGACCACGGTTTCAATTACTGCTCTCAAGTCATCCAATGTTGAGGGCTGTGTTCGATACACTGTGTCTAACAGATATCCCCATAAGAAATCAGACGGGTTAATATCCGGAAAGTAAAATGCCCACTCTATATCAGTGCCTAAAAATAAATTATCGTTGCGTTTCTTGATTACACAATAATTCATTTGATAGTGAAGATTGTGGTATGGGTGAAATGACTTGAAGGCACATGTTGTCTTTTATGGGGTTTATTGGTAACATCAACAACAAAAGGCACATGATTACACCAAAGTTTAGAAGGCCTAGAGAACTACACATAAAATTTATCGGGAGAGAGAGAGCCGAGATAACACTCCTCCTAGTACAGGAGTCCAGTTCGCTTCTATTAAAAAAAAATTACTAAACAACAACAGGGAGACCACGTGATACATGATTGGCAGCTAGTTCCGCCCAGGAAGATCACGTGGTTAACTGAATTCTTAACAGTACCTGTTTTCACAATAAAATCCAGCCATATAAGTCTATCATGAAAATGTTCCGCTAAGAGATCGAAGTTTCGCTGGGTGCGGTGAGGTCTAGCGCCAGCTTGCATAAACCAATAATCGCTTATCTTGTCTATGCCATGCAATAATGGGATGACACTTTCATACAATATGTCAAAATAAGCTTCACCGGTGACATTTTTGATAAAAAAAAATCGGCCCAATGATGCCTTCGGCAGATAATGCACATCAAACTATCAGCCTAAGTGAGTGTAGTGGCCAAACTGTTGTATGATGAGGATTTTCAGTGGCCCAGAGCCTCCAGTTCTGTTTGTTAACATATCGTTGGAGGTGGAAGTGCGCCTAGTTATTGAAACATATCCAATTAATATCACTTTCGCTACATTCAACTTTATTAATCAACATGTTTGCAAAATCAAACCCCCTTAAACCATCTAAACTATTTTTCCTCTCATCAGTTGCCACAAATTTGCATAATCACCTAAGAAATCTTCCCATTTGTGCAATCATCGTACGTATCGTAACTTGGAATACAAACTGTCGGATTCTTAATTAATGTTCTTCGTGCAATTAGACTATGACGCTATATTCGGATACCCCACATGTTATATACCAAAATGCTTGTACTGGCATGTTCTATCCGAATCTATAAATATTAGATGCTGCATACCTTGTGGGACACCCTATATATGAAGCATACTTTTTTAAATTTTAAAGAAAAATTTGACTAAAATAAGATACAGTATCGTTATAGTAGCTCACATAGTTACTTCATTGTTAGAGAAATTCTTCACAGTGCGTAATTTCCCTTGCTTTCAGGTTTTCTTTTATTTCACTGAATGTTGTCCTGTTAAATCTATTATTTCCGTCTCTCCTGAACATTGAGTCTACTTTTCCTCCTCTTTTATATTGACACAAAATACAACTCCATAAACACTTCAGTACTTCTGCCTACGTTCATCCACCAGCTCATCGATGTCGTCTCTATCCACATCTATCCCGATAACCTTGGACAGAGACAATTTCACCACTTACAGATCCACAGGAACTTACTCAAGCCCCTCGGAGTCAGGTTGGATAATGTTATACAGCCAGAAAAGCTTCTATGTAAATTTAAGGGTTCTCTTCAAACAAGCACTCAATACAGAGTGATACAGACCAATCCTACATGTGACATAACTGTGTTTCTTTGCAACCCGTTATGCGAAACATCGCTCGTTAAATGGGTCAATTTTTTAGTATTTTGTTTAGCTCGTTATGAGAAACCTCACTCGTTAAGCGAGTCATTTTTTTTAGTATTTTGTTGAGCTCGTTATGCGAAACATTGTTCGTTAAATGAGTCTTTTTATTTTTTTAGTATTTTGTTTAGCTCCTTAAGTGAGGTTTGATTGCATAATAAGATTTCAACTTGAGAGCCAAATTTGATTTCTGTCAAGCTAATAAGTTAATAAAATATTCATTAAAAAAGTTAAATCCTGAAATATATGAATATCAATCTGATAGCTGAAAAAATTATGATAATCGATGGAAGAAAAATTTTTATCTTATATAATAAATTACTTAAATTACAAACATAATAAATATTTCATTTAAATATATTAAATTCATGATACGCTTTAAATATATGAATCTCTTCAATAATACAATAGTACAGTACAATACAATAGAAATGGAATCTCTTGATTTTAAAACACTATATTTAAGAAACATTTATTTTTATGTTTTTCAATATCTAAACTAGTCAGATTAAGAAAAAATTCTAATTAATTTTGTCACCTGAATATCGAAAAATGTAATTATATTTTTAATTTAATAAATCACCACAAATTTCTTAATATCACGTTTTGCATCTTAATAAAATCTTTGCGCGAAATAGAAATTGTGGACGATTGTATCCATGATATTATTTTCTAACAAAGTATACAAATGCTTTTATAATTTTGCGTATGCAATTTTTATTAAATATAAATATTGGAAATAAGTTTTATTTTTCCGCCGTTTTCACAATTTCAAAGTAAAGTTGTTGCTTTTTTAAATTTCAATCTCCTTTTTAAATTACTTTTATCTAATGATACAGAAATCTGTCCTCAGACGATTATCGGCAGTGATTGCAATCGAAGCGAAATGATTCTTATTCAATAGAAAATCGTCTGCAATATGTCTTTGTACTCTTGTCTGCGGGCAGCAATTGATTGAATCGACCAATTAGAGTCTGAAAGTGACCAATCGGTCGGAACAACAAGGAGATGGACTTAGTCAATCGCATCATCGAACTCTTTTATCACCGTCACCTTCAACGGAATTTCTATTCCAAGACTAAATGCTTCTTTCAGAATTCCAAAATCCAATATAATAATATCAAAGTTATTAACTTCTGTGACTGATGAAATTAAATTTCTTTGATGTTTAGTTAGAAGTTTGATATAGTTATATTATACTTTCACGTTAAAGTCGATTGTAAATTTTAATGTAGTTTTCGAAGGAGATTCACATTTTGGAATTAGGAATATGTTACCAATAATGTGTGCAATAAATGCAATAAATTTAGAATAAATGTGTGGTATATTTTCTCTATATATAAATGAGTATGTTTGATTGTGCATGCATATTAATGTCAGATTTTATCGTCGTTACGTAAGACAAGCCTTTCAACACTTTGAAGCCAAATTTAGCACAATTTATAAATTGGTGTAAGTGGGAGCTAACCCCACAAAAAGTATTTTGAAACTTTAATTAACTTTGTATTCAATTAAGGTTAAGAAACTGCAGGTATTTTTATATATTTTTCTGTTTTCAACTTATCTTCTCATTGGAAAACATTAATTTTTACGTCATTTTAAAATTCAGAAAACCCTCTTTCTAATCAGTTTAATTTAAACTCATTGTGAGAAATTCCGATTTTGCCAACTTTTTTCCTAGTCATTTTGCTCAGCATCTGGTACAAATATTCGAATTTTGAATTCTATATACCGCCATTTATTCAAATATATAGTTGAATTTAGCAGTCACTTACAATGTGTAAAGAAGACAGCATATAAGTGTTTTAGTTTACAATATTTTTTGCTTGATTTAAAGCTATTGGGTTTTTTCTTGAACCACTGTGACATTACATGCAATTCGGTGTTATGATGGTTTTAATCGAACAGGTGACAATAAATGAATTATTACAGCTAATATATTATTTGTTGTTATTTCATCCACAGTGTATTGCAGTGTGACATCTGTGAGATTTTATTCTTTATTATTATCCAGGTTGCTAAAGACAGAATTTTATTTACAAATTATTATTAATACAAGAAATGATAGATATTATATGTTCAATGATTTAATTCGTTAGTTTTTGCATTAATAAATTTATTTAAATCTTCAGCTTTTATTTTGCAAACTTTATGTCAGAACATATAATTTTGACAGTTCATTGTTCTTCCATATCACGATTGTATTCAAACTTATCTTAAGGTAGGTGACTACGTTAAAAAGTCGAATTTTACAAAATTATGAATTTTTTTTAATGCTCGAACAAGGTTCATTATAAAAGCCTTTGCATTTTTTTTAAATCTTTTTTTTGAGGGGGGGGGGGGAATTACACTTATTTCTACACTTACATATGCATATGTTTTAATGCTATTTAACATATTTAGATGCTATTTTCTCAAATTCTAATCTTTGATAGAATTTTTTTTACGAAAAGCTTCATAAATTAAACTCTAACGCATATTTTTTTTTTGTTCAAATTTGATACAATAATTTCTCAATATTTTCTGCAGCTTCTTAGTTGTAGAATAAGGGATATCTTCAATTAGAAATATTTTATGGTTGTTTTAATCTTGACAATGTAAAAAAAATTGAAAATTTCGTGTTATTTATCAGTCGAACCCCAATATCTATAGAATGGCTAGAAATGCACTTTATTTTTTAATTCAAGAACTGAATAATATATTTTTTAAGCTATCTTCTAAATTTTAAGCAAATCACTTGATCCTCTAAACCAGAAGTTTTTATTTTTATATATCTTTTTGGGCCAAAAACGCTCTTTTCTCAGGTATTTCAAAAACGCTTGCCACATATTTTGGTTACATAGATGCTTTTACAATCTCTTTTATACAAATATTCAAAAATATAGTTATTTTCGAATATTTTAAAAGAAAATGCATTTCGAACATAGTCACATGCCTTAAAGAGTCGCGTGCCATTTACCACCACATCTTCTAAGTTGTAACAAAGTTTATGTGGACCCGCAACTGGTTTGAATTGCTTGCTCAACTCAAATCCTTTTCAACAATTAGCTCACATCACTGACTATTAAATCCCAAACTGTTCAACAAACATCCACCATGAAAACAGCTCAGATGTCCACAACTGGTGTTCACCTCTAGTGAAGGCAATGAAATCAAGAAAAAAAGGGATCTTTGAATAATTAATTTCCGCCACAGTATACTATGTTTAAAAAATATCCTTTCGATGCCTAAGCGCGGCAACGGCGTGGAAGAAGAGATACAAAACTGCAACAGTTGTCCATGTTATGTTCTTAGGGAGAAAAAAGAGGGGATGACTTGGTAGGTTTAAAGATTTCCGCTGCTTGGACTTGAAGAGGTCCTTTCACCATTCTTGGTCTTAAAGGATTTAAAGAACAGGTGTTATTTCCTTTTTTTATCTCTTGGCTTATGCTTTGATCAAGAGTTTTTATTTAAATTTTTTTCTTATCTAAATTCTTGCTCTTTTTGTTTATCTCGTTTGGCAATAATAAAGCTGTTGAATGTACTTTCTTTTTTGATAGAAGAAGAATTTATTTTTAAACTTTAAAAGAATTGTTTTGAATTTTACATGTATTTATGAATTGTAACTAACTGTAAACTCTTAAAATTAAAACTTTTAACTGTAATTTTATTTACACATTTTATTGCTATTTAGTACTTTAGTTTTATTTAATAAATTTTAAATTTAATATTTTATTGTATGTATAAAAGAAATGAATTATAATTTTTTTTCCCACTGGTTATTCTCGGAATTTGGATATTTTAAAATTTTTCCTCTGTTGTGAAGTTAATACAAATGATGAAATAAATAGTTTACAAATTTTGCTTAAAACTTATAGTTTGAAAGTTTTTGCAATTAAAATGTAGAAAATTTAATTCCTAACCGAATAAAAAATAAAATTAACAATTTTTTTTAATGAACATTCAAAGAAATTGAAAAATTTGATTTCATTTCTCCACAGAAAGATTTTGCTCACATTTCTTATAAACCTAAGAATTCTAACCCTGTTCTTTTAAAATAAGGAAAGGAATCAATGGATTAATCCCACTTTGTTTGGTAATAACCTATCCAGAAATTTTGAATAAATAAATGAGGGGAATTGAAATAGGGGTTTGCAGATATAAATAAAAGAAACAGTGCATAGAATTTTATTCAAAACCAATATTGCAAATAGAAAAATATAAGATAAGAGAAATATTTTTTTCATTGATTTTACACTGTAAGGTACGTAGCAAAATGAAAGGAATTCGCCTTTTAAATGATGTTCCTGAATGAAAGACTCTGCATACATAATGTATTTTTCTGCATATATTTCTTATGCATTAGAAAATAAAGTCAAGTAATTGGCTAGGGAGCTGTATCTGTTGTATTTAAGAAAGAATAACTTTTGCTAAATACTTTGTTATTCTCTTAAAAATAAATAATAAATCAAGAAGTTTTATTCTTTCAAACTTCAAAATAGTTTTTAAATCAAAATAAAAAGAATTTCTTTTCTATACTTGTATACACCAGTTTAAATCATTTTTGAAATACAGGCTCATATAAATAGGTCAATTAAATTATAACCCAAACAATATATATATATATATAGCAAATTTTTCTATATTTTGTTTTCATATATTAACTCATGATCTTTCAATATGTCATTAAACGTTGCTTGTCTACCTTCTACCTCTATTTTTGAGAGAAATTGAAAAAAAGAAAATGGAAAATTCTGTGACAGAGTTAACTTGACAAAATCAATGAATCGATTTGAAAAAATTTCATTTCATATAAAAAAATAATAAGTCCTATATATTGATGTTATTCGAACAGTTTGACGTTTAACGGTCAATTATGTGACTTGTCTGGTGGAATGGATTTGAGTTAGGCAAACAATTCTCGCTAATTACTAAACTTCATGAAATTGTTGTATGTTTCTGACGATTAAGAAGGTGTGTTGTTGTGTGGATTGCGATTACCAATAAACATACCCTCTTTTTTGTCTTCTTCATACTTTTCAATTGTCCTTTCTCATACTTTATGGTTTATCATATCACCAAACAATCTTCCAACATTAAGATCGTATGGGGCTATGTGAATTATTAAGTGTGAGGAAGTTTTATCCACGGTATGTGGTATGAGATCACAAACAAACATCTGTCCTTATCTCTTAATCTCCATCTTATCTCCATCCTCCATCTGTTAATTGTTCCTGTCGTATGATTTATAAATTCACATATCACAAAACAATACTCTAATGTTAAATCGTATAGATGATCATTAAGATGTTATATTTATTTGTATTTATAGATATATTCTTCGAGAAATACGAGTTTCAACAGTCATTATAATATCGCAATTTTTTTATTATTAAATTTATTTTCAGATCAGAAAATTTTAATTTAAAATAGATTTCGCCATTTTTTTTCATTCGTATTATGTAAAATTTCTTAATACACAGTCCTAGCAAGAATGGCTCTTTTTTTTGGCGAAGTTGTCAAAAAACAAAATTAAGTATATCTCAAGAAACTACTCTGAATTTCGAAACGAAATTTGGTATGTATACAAAAAAACGTCAACTGGATTGAAATATTGAAAACTCTGTGTTGATTTAATATAAAAATTTCGAGATAGTAGTTAATTAAATTATTAGCTGAGTTAATTAAATATGTTAATTAAAGCAATTAACCAGTTTGTTGACCAGTTTGTCCCTAGAATCGTCTCCATTGATACCAAGTGTGTGTTAAGTGCGATTATAAATGACCAAATTACAAAAGTGTTTCATTTTTTTTACCTAACTGTAAAAAATATAATTAAGCTTTCATTTGGTTTGGCTTGGTGTAGTTCGTCAAAGTTGATTGACATTACTAAAGGAATGCTATTATTATCAGGGGCAAACTGTTGGCCGTTGAAGGCGTTAATTGAATATTTTCTTTGGATTTTCAACACTTAAGCAATACTTCATTTGATTTAAAATTCATTGTTTAACTTATTTCGCTTTCATTAAATATCCATACATTCTATGGTTATTCTTTCACATTTAATATAACGCTTCTCAGAAAATTATGAACAAAAAACGATTGTTAAAAAGATTTTATTCTTATTGAATAGTAAAGCAATCTTCTCCAAGTTCTTTCACGAGGTTAGCATTTGATTGTGCACCAATCAATTAAGGCTCGAAAGTGGCTAAAATCTATCGGAACAACAAGGACCTAGTGGATCATCGAACCCGTTCATCACAATCAACCTCAATAGAATATTTTCTTCCTTAACACTGATTAGTTTCTTTCAGAGACACAGAGAGGGAAATAAAAAGGAAAAGATAATATGCTTGATCACAGAGTAAAGTAGATTTCTTCCATGCTTAATTAGCGATTCGATATAATTAAAGTTATGTTCTCAGATGTGATATCAAGAATATGTATCTTACCGACGTTGATTTAGTTTGACTGGATTAAGGTATTTTTCAATATTTAATGCATAAAGATTTCTACTGACATTTTCTCCAAATGAGACACAGTAGCAGAATCTTCAATGTAATTAATGTTTTCATGAAATGGAGGATTGTGTCATCTCTATTTCGTTAAAATGAGATTACAAGAAAAAAAGATGTCTGATTATCTTCTCGTCATATGCTTTTCAAAAAAATATTCGCTGTTTATTATATATGTATCCAAAATGAAATGCAAAAGAATAAACAGATTTTTTTATACGACTCAGTACCTGGTTTAATGGTAGAATCAAAAAAATGTATGACCAATTAGAGTCTCCCCGAAAATATTTTCACAGAAATAGGAATATATCGTTATAGCAAAAACTTTAATTTTTACTTTGATTTCTAAGAATATTTAGATCATAAAATAAATGGAGCATAATTGATGTGCGTAAAAGCACATGTCGGAATCTGAAAAAATAAATGTCATCATATTTTTGTAAACGCTAGTGTATCTTTTTAAATGCGATGAATTTTATTTTGGATTTATTGACAACTAGCCACCTTTGGCGACCAGCCGGTTCGCCAATCTTAATGTTCGCTTAAATTTTAATAATTAAATATTTTACGCAATTCCAACTTTAATACATTCTTCATCAAAATTTTTTTTAAACTTCAAATTTTGATAGTCATATAATTTACTCATAATATTATAAAGGCCTTCAGTCATAACGTAATATGTATCTCTTTTATTTTCTGTTACCTCTCGTAAATTAAAGTGGAAAAAATTAATCTGCAATTAATATAATAATATTTTTTACTGAAACAAAGCATTTTTTTGTAATATGATTACTGATAACAGAGTCAGTGAGTGTTTAAACTTTATGGGTACCAAAGAAAATCTTTCTTAATTTATGTAATATCTCAAGAATTTGTCAACAAAATTTTCTCAGATTCATCATGAACAGATCGATTAATTAACAATGTTTAATTTTAAATACATCAAACACTAAGAAAATAAAATGAATCGTTTAAAATAATCGGTCGAAAACAGGTTTAAAAAAAACTACTTAAAAAAAGATGCACTTAAAACTATAAGCATATACAAAAAATATATAACTATCATAAATACAATTTAATTACAAAAGCATGCAACTAACCTAAAAATAATTTAAATCATCAGTTGATAATGGTTGTCATGTCAACAATCAGAACACAATGCGCATGCGTGAATTTTCAACGCCAGTTACGGAAACGCAAATGCGTGAATTTTTCTACGCCAGTTGGGGTAACGCTATGCAGATTAGAAATTTTTAATTTCCTTTATTTTATGTTATTTTAATTCAAAAGTACTTCAAAATGAATCTGAAAGATGGATTAATTAACAATGTTTAATTTTAAATGCATAAAACATTAAGAAAATAAACAGAATCGTTTGAAACAATCGGCCGAAAAATGTTAACCCTAGTCTCATTACTGTTGGGAAAAATAACTGAAGCCTTACTCATTTGGCGGAGAGGAAAAGATTTTTTGGCGGGAAAGTTAGTTTTTAATTAATAATTAAAATTATAATTAAAAATGCAAAAAAAGGAACCCCAGGTGCACATTCTCCACATCTAAGGTATACATGTACCGAATTTGGTAGCTGTAGGTCAAATAACCTGGCCTGTTGAGCGCCATTACACACACACAAATTGAGCTTTATTTATAAGTATAGATATAGATATAGATATAGATAAAAGGGCATTGAAATATTAAAAAAAACACATTAATTTTTAGAAGAGCTTTTTGAAACTTTATTATATGCGTTTAAATACAATGACGTAATAATTTTTGAAATGCAAATTTTTAATGCAAACTGCATAAGAATAATATTTAAATGATTTTTGTTATGAAATTCTTTAATAAAAACAGAATAATAACAATATTTTAATATTTTGGCAATCAGATTCTTTGCCCAGAATATTAACTTTTCTAACCATTTAAATATAAATATTATTAAAAAATGCATTTTTTGAAATATTGTCTGGTTATTGAAGAAAATTGAAAAATGTGGATTTAACGCGTAGTGGGAGCCTTGAGTTAAAAATGACTCCGGGTTGTTCATTAGCTCTGATTATCACGTGGTTCTTAAATACAATCATCTCCTCAGTACCTTCAAGTTATTCTTTTAACAGTGTGTCGGCAGCAGTCTAAGTTTAATGCGTACATATAACCGAGTCATTCTTTTTCAAAGTTCTTGTTATTTATAGAGTCATTGACTACATGTCTCTGAAACTGTGAATAAAAAATATATATAATGCACCAGTTAATTCTACGTATTTCGCATTGCAATTCGCGTTCTTTGTCTAAAATAACATCTTGTTGTTTAAAAAGAAATGCATAATACTTAACCAACACCTTCCAGGAAAAAAAACTGCTGTGTGATCCAGATTTTAATAAAAGAAGAATATAGAAAATTAGAAAAGTAGTTGTAGAATGTGAAATATCGGAAAATGATTCTGATATTAGCGATGCTGAGACGATTATAAGCGATCATGAAGATAAAAAGTGAACAAGAAAGTGAAGAAAATTTGGATGTAGATTCAGAAAAAAAGGAAGATGATATAGTTGACATGGAAAATTATTTCTATAGATAAGGAAAAAATAGATTCAAATGGCCCAAGGAGCCATCAGTGAGTTCATATTCCTGGACGCCTCTGCACAATATTTTTTTGAAGCTACCCTGAATTCGTCCTAATTTTCAAAGGTTATATCTGACTGAAAACGAAACCTGAACCTACATTTTCTCTATCGTCATGTAGCTTATGATTGTGAAATATACAAAAATTTGCTGCTATTAGGCAAAAATATGCAGATCAAAAGAAGTCAGATTTGCGTGATTTGGATGTAGTGGAATCACGCGGCTTTATGGGTTTACTGTTTTACATTGCTGCTTTTAAATTTGAATAATTCAAAAAGAATAAAGAAATATTTTAAAAATATTTTTAAATACTATATTCTTTTCTTTTGTTCTTTAAATTCTAACAGTTATCAACATTAGTGTTATTCTGTAATATCTAAACGAAGTAAATACTCATTAAAAGATTGTTTACGTTTTTCTTATAGCATCATTCCAACATTTAATATTATAACATCAAACATTTTTAATATTAATATTTTTAATATTTTTTGTAACTACATTATTTTCAGAATGTATTGTGTTTCCAAAAGGCAAAAAAGAAAAATCACAGTGTAGTCTTTTGACTTCATGTCTCTGGTCACGTGAGGAAATTAATGTCTCCAATTATGGATTAAAAGAACCAGTCTACTATAAATTACTACATATGCAAATTAAAAAAATGTATGCAATATGAAATATAACCGGATTGGAAAATTTTAATGGGGCTGAAATATCTAAAGAAGACAATTTTCTTTTTCTTTTTTTTAATTTCGTGAGAACATGACACGGTTTTGGAAATGGAAATTGTAATGCCGAAAAAAAAATTGGCCGAATGTATATATAGAGATCATGGGTTATCGAAGATTATTGATTACGGGAATTAGTTTTAAAACGTTATCACAGAAAATATAAATTTATGCCGTGCATATATATATATATGCAGTACATAAATATATGCAGTGCATGTGCAGAAAAATATTTTCTTTCAAAAAGTTACAAATGATTGTCAGAAAAATGTGTCAGATTCTGCCTTAAAACTACAATTTAAAGGAAATGAAATTTATAAATCGCAAAATAAAATTGTTCTCACGTGATCAATTGAAATTTGAAACAGCAGGTTTCAATATTTTTATTATTTTCTCGTATACGAAATGTAGGGGAAGTATTATAATTGTCAAAAGATTTGAACTGGCGATTTTGACGAATCTTTACGTTTCAGATTTCAGTGAGTTCTAAAAGGATAATGTCTGTCTGTCCATCTGTGACAAAGACAGCTCAAAATCTTTTTGAGCTAGACGGTTAAAATTTGGTATAGGTATTTACACCAAATTTGCATATTTCTATCAAATCTTGAGCAAAATCCATTCAGAAAAAGTCTGCCTGTACGGCTGTTTGAATGCAAGTTAACGCGATAATTGTAAAATGAAAAGAGATAGAAAATAAAATTCGGTGCACAAATTCAACATCTCTTGTGTAGATATCTATCAAATTTCAGCCAAAGACAACAGGAAGGGTGTGACCGTCTGTCGGTCTGTACGTTCAGAAGCGTGCAAATGTGATAACTCAAAAACGCAATGTCTTAAATATATCAAATTTGGTATAAGATTTAGAGTCTACAAGTATAGTTTTGTATCAAGATGTAGTTTCAATCAATTTGAAAGAACGCGACTAAAACCCAAATTCGATTTTTGGATATTTTTAACCGTAGATCAAAGATTAATCGCCAACGAACTCGCCAAGGATCACACGATTTAATATTTCTTGACTAATGTATACCAAGGCCATGCAAGACGTTCTTTAGGATAACATCTTTATTAGACAGTAAGCGAAAAAATTTTAGTGTTGACAATTCCCGCTGGTTAATCTTAATTTTAACACTAGCAATCTGAATATCTGAAATAATTCTGAAATCAATTAAATAATAATCAATAATAATAACAATAATAATCAATAATAATATAATTAAAATCTGATAAAATTTGTGATTAATCTGATGAAATTTATTTCATAATGACAGTAAAAACTTTAATATTATGCATTAAATACAATCTTTAAAAAAGTTATTCAAGTTAAAAAATTTGGTATTATTAGAAAAACAATATTCGGAATTTTAAAATATTTTCAATTTTAGAATAGCATAAAAAGGATAAAATTATTGGAGATATTATAGTCGGATATTACAGCTATAAAACACCAAAATATTTGACTAATTTTCTAGTAACCTTCATTTTAATTGAAAATTTTAACCTAAAGCACTTAGCCACAAAATTTCTTCAAAATCTGATAAATTTAAAATTTGATTTGTCGATCAGTATAAAAATTATACAAACGCACAATCATCTTTATAAATTTGAAGAACATGAAAATTTCTACACCTACGATCTTGTTTAGAAAGTGTCTTATGAAATATATCTAAAGCAGCATTCTTTAAATAAAAATGAAATAACTGAATTGATTCAAAGGAAATGTTCAGTTATTTTAACTGAATTTTTTTTTAAATTTTGAACAAGTAGAAGTTATATTATCATAGTAAAAAGGTTCATTCTTTGTATAAATTTCAGCAACATGTATTTAATGTAGGACTACTAATAGTAAATATGTTTCTTTTTATAATAATGTCCAAGATTTAGCTCTGAATAAATTGTTTAAAACTGAAGCAAATAATAACAAGAATGAAAATTATATTTCAGTTTATTTTATTTTATTTACCATTTTTTCCCATTCTTAAAAATAAATTAGTTACAACATTTTCTTACAAATAGATTCTATTTAAGGCATATCTTTTTTTCAATGCATTCGTTTATATTGAAGAAGGTTGTTTTTAGTTACAATTTTGTTACAATATTTAGTTTTGCATGCATTATTTATCATCACTGAACATGAAAATTTCTTCTCTTGAAATAGCACAATTATCATTAACACATCTTACCGATGATAGATCTTAAATTCCATCAGATGGTGATCCTATTCGGCCAATGTCAAAAAAGCAAAATGGCTGCTATGGTATGGTATATGGAAAATAGAGCAAGAACAAGGTATGAAGGGGCAAAAAATAATAGTATTCTCATGTAATAGAAAAAATTCACCTAAAATATAAAGAATTAATCGTTAACTATGGCCAGTTCTTTATATTGTTTATTTATCAGGCATCTTTTTTGGCAATAATTGTTTGGCAGCACTGGCGATTTGAAGAGGAACCAATTGATGAATTTCGACCAAAAGGAATTTTTCTTTTACGACTTTTACAATTTCAATGGCTGTGTATTTGAAGTTTTCTTTGAAACTATTAATATATTCTATTCCTATTTCAGGTAATAGCTTTAATTTCTTTTATCTCTTTATTCTAGAGGAAGACCATGGTCCACATGGAATGGAAATTTTTGTGAATATATATTTGCATCATTTGCTTCTTAATAAAATTTATATGTCATAAATATGCATATTACGAATATGTATAATATATATTTATGCACAATCATATAATGTTCAAATTTATGGGCATATTTTATTTTTTCTCAGTATAGACGGATTTTGCCATATTTAGGTTTACATAGATAAAACTTTAAACTCAGTGAAGCCTATGGTATACGATATGGGAAAAACAACAAGCACAAAATACGAAAGACCAAAAATAATGGAGATCTCATACAATATGGAAAATTTGCCAAAAATTAAAACATTTAGTCGTTAACTATAACTATTTTCTTGTATTATTTATTTGTTTAGTAATTAATAATTGTTAAATAATAAAAAAATGTTTTTTTTTAAATTTTAGAAAACTACATTTTGAATAAGCACATTTTATTTGTTTGTTTTTTACAAATTGCATCTGGGAAACCATCTAACGTGAGAATTTGGTTGTCTTAATGCAAGCGTTCTTTTTAAACAATTCGTTATCACTTATTTCACCAGAACAACCTGTTCTATTTTCCATCAGTATGCAAAAAATACGTTTGAATAACTTTAACGATAGAAAGTTCATTTCTCTATTATTCTTGAGAAAATTCTTCATCATATACGTCACACGAATGTAGTTTCATATTTATATGATTTCTATAATGTACATTTAAATTTGATTGATGTGCAAATTCTTTGTGACAGATATCACAAGAATATGGTTTTCATTTGTATGAGTTCGACAATGAATATTTAAATTTTGTTGAAGAGAAAATTCTTTACCACAAACGTTGCAAAAATACGGTTTTTCATTAGTATGCGTTCGATAATGGATATACAAATTCGATCTATGTGTAAATTCTTTCCTACAAATCTCACAAGAATAAGGCTTTTCAAGTGTATGAACTCGATAATGATTATTTAAACTTGATTTATGAGCAAAGTTTTTACCACATACAGTGCAGAAATGCTGTTTTTCTTTCGTATGAGTTCCATAATGACTTTCTAAATTAATTTTCTGGGAAAAATTTTTCTTGCACACATTGCAAGAATAGGGCTTTTCATTTGTATGAATTCGATAATGCACTTTTAAATTATTTTTATGAGTAAATTTTTTATTGCATACATCACAAGAATACGGTTTTTCATTTGTATGAATCCGATAATGATTATTTAAGGTTAGTTTATGTCTGAACGTTTTGCCACATACATCACAAAAATATGGTCTTTCCTTTGTATGAATCCGATAATGATTACTTAATGTTGATTTATGCGCAAACTTTTTACCACACACATCACATTCATACGGTTTTTCTTTTGTATGAATTCGAGAATGAATATTTAAGGTTGATTTCTGAGTAAATTTTCTACTACATACATCACAAGAATACGACTTTTCCTTTGTGTGAATTAGGTAATGCTTGTTTAAATTCCATTTCAATGCAAATTTCTTGCCACATACATCACAAAAGTATGGTTTTTCATTTGTATGAGTCCGATAATGATTATTTAATGTTAATTTATGTGTAAATGGTTTGCCACACACATCACAAAAATATGGTCTTTCCTTTGTATGAATCCGATAATGAATATTTAATGTTGATTTATGCGTAAACTTTCTACCACACACATTACATTCATACGGCTTTTCATTTGTATGAATTCGAGAATGAATATTTAATATTGATTTCTGTGTAAATTTTCTACTACATACATCACAAGAATACGGCTTTTCCTTTGTGTGAATTAGGTAATGCTTGTCTAAATTCCATTTCAATCCAAATTTCTTGCCACATACATCACAAGAATATGGTTTTTCATCTGTATGAACTCGATAATGTATGTCTAAGTAAGATTTCTTAGAAAATTCTTTACTGCATGCCTGACAAGAATACGGTTTTCCGTTTCTATACCTTTGATAATACAAGTTTAAATTACATTTAGCAGAAAAGAGTTTACTGCATACATTATTAGAATGAGGTTTTTCATTTGCATGAGTTTGAAAATGTCTATTTAACAGCAAGGTGTCAGAAAATTCCTTGCTGCAGATATCACACGGGAAGTTTTTCTTCACCACGAGAATTTCGCTTTTGGCATTTATATCTGTGTCAATTACTGTTGCACACAGAGTTCTGATCAATTGTTTTTCATTCGTCGTGGCATATATCGCCATTTCCAATGCTCCCTAAATATTTTCTTTATTAATAACGATTAAGTTATTAAGAATTTCCAAAAGTCAAAATAATAAACTGCTTTTTTCTAAAGAAACGCCTTGTATCCTGTCGCTCTCTGTTGCTATCACCTAAAAGAATAATGTTAATTCCATTTAAGTCATTTAAATAATCTAACGGCTATTTTGTGGATATTAAGGTGTGTTTACATTAGGCCAGTTATAAGGCAACCAATAAGCAGTGCAGGAACTAATTTATGTTTGCTACAGTTTCATAAGATATTCCATGCTTGGCTCTAAATTACCGTTTTGGCATCCCTGAATTTTTCTTTTTCGCTGCGTATCATATTTAGTGGCTAGTTCAGAACTGATTTATGTTTGTCATAGCTTCATAAAATAAAATTCAGGCATTCCGTGCTTGGCTGTAAATTGCCGTTTTGGCGTCTCTGAATTTTTTGTTTTCACTGAGTATCATATTTATTAGTCAATTCAGGGACTGATTTATGTTTGCCACAATTTCATTTTTCAGCCTTTCTATGCTTGCACTGCCTACTGACCGTCTTATAACTGGCCGAGTATAAATTCACCTTTGTATATTAAATACCTACCATTAGCTTTTTTTTTGCATTAATAGCATATGCTTGGCGAATATAATTAATAGATTAACATGACATGCATTAACACCCATACATGATTTTTTTTGTTAGTAGCAATCATTTAAGAAATCAAACATTTTTGTCTTTGCCTTTCCTTGATTTTTTTTTTGAAATTTCAATAAAATATAATTAAATCCCGTTCTCTCTTCTAAACGATAAAATATTTCAAACCCCTGAAAGTTACAAAATTCCGCTACCATGAATCACTACAGAAATGATTACAAATGAAGGTTTTTGTCGGTTTTAACAGCGATCAAAAAGCGTCCGCCAAGTAAAAAATTTCACCAAATTATAAAAATTTACTCAAATGTGTAAAATATTCTCAAATGCATAAATATATATATACTAGCAGTACCCGCACAGAGTTGCCCATGGCATAACATCTAAAAGGAAAAATTGCTTTAAATTTAAGTCTAGCTTCCACCCGATATGACATGGGAATGTCATGCGGGATCAAAAAGATATTTAGAAATCATCAAAAATATTTACAAAACAAATTTTTCGTATCACATATTCAGAAACAGTTAGGGCTCCGCTTTGATATACAGTCATTTGGCGTCTTGCGAGGTTGGCAATTTTTCTGTGGCGCTTTATTTGGGGTTACATGGCCACCATTTTTGTTATATTACTGTATTCTACTGTATTTCGATCTTTCCACTTCATTTCCCTCGATTTGTTTTCCTTCTGCATATACTTCTACTTACTTTCATTATTTTTGATTAAATTTTTTGCATGCATTTCATTTTACTGCATTTATTAACTTTTTTAATATATTTCCGTTAATTTGTTGCAGATTTCCTCGGAACCTTTAGATTGGAAACGCTATTGATGTCGTTAGCGCCACATTCAGCCATTTCGCTAAAATTTGGTGAAAAACTAATTTTGGGGTGAAATGACTATACATCAATGCTGTTCCATATTTAGACTGTTAAAATGGTTTCAACCCTTGAAAAAACACATGCCTTTTGATTCATCTTTCCATTTTAAAGCTGGTCTGAGCTTAGATATACAGTCATTTTGCGCCTTGCGAGGTTGGCAATTTTTCGGTGATGCCTTTGCTACCGTTACCCTATTGCTGCCGCTCTCACCACATTCGGCCCTTTAGCTAAAATTTGATGATTGGCGAAAGTGACTGTATACCAAAGCTGTTCCTAAAGCTGAACAATATGGACAGACTATAGACATTGTTCCTATTGAAACCGAGACATCATTTCTGTAATCCACACATGGATTCAAATTCAGAGCGGCATTCAAATTCAGTACTCCTTTTCGGAGCAAATTGTTTTTTCACATCTTCTCCTGTGTCTAAAGTTTAAATGTCTTTCTCTGTCAGCAGACAGGAGAGATCCATTCTGTCTCTGTAATTCAATTGCAGTGCGATTTAAAGAGAGACGGTTACTTCACTCAGAAGAAGAGTCTCCTTTGAAGAAAGTATGGACATTCTTTCTCTGATATTCGCCATCCTAACGTTTCTTTCATCTACGTTTTCATTATCGTGCAACAAACGAAGCGTTTTGGCATTTAATGTACTCCGGCCAGGGTTGAATTTCCTTCTTTTGGGGATAATGAGATTTGAATTACTATTTAAAATCAGACTAAACAAAGAAATGTATCACATATAAATACCACAGCTCTTGCTATTTGCACATGCGAAGTTTAAGATTTCTGCTCACGCGCGGATAAGCGCAAAGCACAGATACTGCTGCTTTACGCATGCGCGAATCGTAGTAGGAAAGTAATTAAAATTGCAATTATAAAACTCCTTTTTTTATTTCGATATGACTTCAATATATGAAAACCTTCCCCAATAAATGCTGTACAAAATGGTAAAAATATCTCCAAAATTAGTTAAGTATTTCTCGAGTTTTTCGGGTTTCCACATACAGACGCTTTCAGGTGACTTCATTTTATACTATGTATAGATAATAAATATGTGCTTGAATTATATCAAATCAGGTGCGAATCACATGCTGCCAATTGAAATCACTAAATTGGCGAAATTTTTTTCTTGGCGCTTTTTGGTCGGCGTTAAAACCGAGATTATTCTATTTGGTTATAAATAGTAGTGTTTTAACCGAAATTATTCTATTTCAGTTACCTAAATGATTCTAAGGGGTGCAATAAAGAACGGTTAGAATTAAATTTAATAGGATATCATCCTCCAAAAAACTGAACTTTAATAAATGGCCATTATTCTTAAGTCAGGCCAAATTTCCAAAATATTGTGAAATAATTTTATACACTACTATTTATACTCCAGTTTCTTAAAATGGACTTTTCTCTTTAAAATTGCCTCAAAGCTGTAAAGTTATAGTTACTCAGTTTTGACATTAATATTTATATATAAGGAAACAATTGCTTGAATTTGGCGTTATGGTTTGGGATGAGATCTGATTAACTAATAAGTATACAAAAATTATACATTCAACATTATTAGTATTACTGGTCATTTGATTTTTTTTTGTTGTCATTTGTTTCTCTAATTTAATTTTTAACGCAATGTTTTAATTATATGTTTGTTAAATTATACCCGCTTTAATGTTATTATTTTTTTTAATTTTCTCTACTTCAAAAAACAAAATTGCACTGCTAAAACAAAAATAAATGTAAAATTCAACTGCGTTTTTCTATTTCAACCAGAATAGTAATTGTATTTTTAAAAAACGGCCTAACGTAAATATAATGTATTTTTGACACAACTAGATTTTTTCGGGGCAACTTTTGCCTGAATGCAATATTCGCAATTTTTTTTTTTTTTTTTTTTTTTTTTTTTTTGTAACTCGAAAAGCCATTTCTTATCATTTCCTGTAACCATCAAACATTCTGGCGATTTTATCACACTTGTTGAGAAACAAGGCATTCATACAAAGTTTTACCAAAAAACATCCTTAATAACTGTTAATAATTGATTAAAATTAATGGGAATTTATTTGCCGATACGATCACCATTCATTTTGTTTTTTAAATTTGGCATCAAATTATATTGATTTAAATTGTCTAATTTCTCTGGATATCGATTATTATCATACTGAAAAGAATAGGATGTGGCTTCTTGCCATTTCTTTCACAGAACCGAAGAAGGAAATAATTAATGAACAAAATTAAAAGGTTGGGTATGAGGGTAAGATTTCTAAACAAATTTTGACAATCATCTAAACTCAAAAGGGTTCTAGTGTAGATTTGGTTGCCCCTTCGATTGGCGACAAATTTCAGCGATGAAGCACTACTACTGGTTTTCACAATGTTTTCTTTTCATTGACGTTACTGTTGGATCACAGACCGAAAATTTTTACCCTTAGCGCCGATCATGGCGTCAAAAAAATTGCGAAAAGATCAAAGGGCACCCAATTGTAATCTTTTACCCTCTCAAAAGGTCTCATATAGTAAGTGCTTTTACTAAGTAAAGATAAGTAAAAGTGCTGCATAAGTAAAGATAATAAGGACTTGCAGCGGCCAAACAGGCGATAAATTACTGTTTGTTTCGCCAGCTGG
>JAPMOR010069562.1:166356-180408 GCA_026543865.1 Argiope aurantia | reverse complement strand
TTATTTTTGTTATCTACATGGCTGGCAGTTTTCATTAATTAGAAATGTTTTAATACTTTAATTTAAAGTAAATTTGGCAATGCGTGTTAAGCCACGCACCAAAGACTTTTTAGTTTGTAATACAATTGCAATAAATCGCAAAAAGAAAAAAAATCAACTTTGGCGACCGCATGTCATTCTTAAACATGGCCAGTATAATCCAACCTATGGAGAATATCCTTCCTAATAGGAATCTGCCTAGAACCGGCAGGCTGAGAAGGGCCACAAACAAGCCGATAAAAAGCATTATTTCCATAGTCCTTACGTAAATAAATCTGAATGAAAATACGGTACAATTCGGTTTTAACAGCTACCCAAAAGACGCCAAAACATTTCACCAAATTATTAAAAAAAAAAAAAAAAAAAAAAAAAAAAAAACAAAAACCGTGCGAATTACATGCTATATTGCCGTGTTTACGCTCGGCCAGTTATAAGACGGCAAATAGGTTGTGCATGCGTTGAAAGGCTGAAAAATGCTGTTCGGTCGATGGCAAGTAATTGTCCAGACGGCAGTACATTTCTGTATTCTTTTTTTTCTCTTACTGCGAATGCATTTGTAGAATTTGGCGTGTGTGTGTGTGTTTGGCGTGAAAAAATTGATCACTTACCATAGATTAATTCTGACATTTTTTGCTCTTTGTTCTTTCTGATGAAAATTTGTTTGTGTGTGTTTTTCATTTAATTCGCCATTTTTTTCTATAGCTTTCCAAATTTAGGTATGTTGACCTTTTTTTTATTATTTTACTATGTTTCTTTGTGTAAATATCCACCATTTTAATACGATAGGGAGTGGGAAAAGAAAAATCCAGAAACGCCAACAAGGATTTTATAGCCAAACATGGAATGACTGAATCTATCTTATGAAATTGTGGCAAACATAAATCAGTCCCTTTCTGCGCATGCGCTGCTTACTGGCCATCTTATAACTGGCCGAATGTAAACCCGGCATATAATTTGACGACTGAAATCTCCAAATTGGTGACATTTTTCTTGGTACTTTTTGGTCGCCCTTTGGTTTGGTTACAACCGACAATTACCAAAAATACAAAGGTAAAAGTGAATTTTAGTGTGCACCCAGCTGCGCCAACAATGCCAAGTCGCCAATAAAGATGGCGGACAAAATAAACAAATACTTCCGCGGAACAGTTACGGATACCATTTCCCGCCATCTAATTAGGACATTTACTGATAAGTATTGTTTTTTTTTCTTGCATACTGCCCGGTGCCTTCTACAGATGCCGCGGCATCTGTAGAAGGCACCGGGCAGAATTTTTTAACTTAAAAAAACATCCTACGGCTTCGCTAGCAGCGGGAGCGGAAACAATACATAACAAGAGAAAAGAATAAATGGAGAAATAAGCAATCGGAACATTCTCCATACAAAATTTCAAACAAACATAATTTTCCCACCTTCATCAACTCGTAAAAATATATATTCCACTCACCCTTCATCCATTGTGCCATTTCGATATCAAACCATTCTCAATACAAAATTTCAAACAAGCATCCTTTCCTAACTTCATCAACTTGTAATATATATATGCATATTTAACTCACCCTTCTTCCATTCTACAGGTTCGAAATACTCACGACATAACAAATTATGAAGGGAACCAACCGTTATAACACCAAAAGAATTACGAGAACTGCGAATAATTCCATTGCAGCTGTCTTTTAAGGTGAGAATGCAGACGATTTTTTTAAAGCGCATACTGACAATTAAAAACTGCAAAAGAATAAATATTTTCTGTTCGTATTCACATTAAAAAAAGAAAGAAGAAAATAACTTTTAATTATAAGCTTAACTTTCTTTATTTAATAAATTTTAATTATAATAAAGAACAAAATTAAAATCTTTAATCGATTTTTTTAATATTTTTAATTTAACATTTTTTATAATGTAATTGTAGTTTGTGTACAACACAACCATTGCCAAAAGTAGTAAACAAAACAGCAGTACAGTTGCTTTAAGAGGGATCCGATGGGTTGCAATATTGGCGACAAACAGCTGGTGCACACTAATCTTCACTTAGGCCAATACAAATTCTATTAATTATAAAACGTTAGCATTATTATTATTTTATCAAATATAACTATCCAGATTACTAATTATTTCATCACATTCACTTAGGTATTAGAGTATTATTTATAAAACCAGAGATCTTCAGTAATATTATGCACAAACATGGATGCTGGGAAGTCATAATAGATAGATAAACAAAACGAAATGAGTGCTTATAAAACTAATAAAAAAATATTTATCTAAAATAAATCCTTAGCATCTTAAAAATTTGATAAAATATGGAACTAAATTGATCATCTTATTAAAGAAAAGACTCATAATATGCACTGTATAAAGCCGCAAAGGTTAAACTTTGATATACAATCATTTGGCGCCTTGCGAGGATGGCAATTTTTCGGTGACGTGTTGTTAATGTTACACTATCGCTGTTCGTTCGAATCATATTCGGCCATTTTTCTAAAATCTAGCGATAAACTATTTTTTTGGCGAAAATGACTGTATATCAAAGCTGTTCCGCCGCAGATCATCTAAATCTGCCACTGAAACAGTCTCGGCTTAATATTAATGTCTGTTTTCCAAAGCTGAATGCCAAATGAAAACTTAACAATTTTTACTGCAACCCTAAAAATCATTTCATCATTTCTTAAAGCCATTAAAGATGGCGAAATTTTAAACGATATTTATATGATCGGCACGATTTCTCTCGTTTCTTGCTAGAAACCGGACATTAATCTTAAATTAAAAAAATAATAAACTTTTTATTATGAATAAAAAAGTAATAAAAATTGTTTGAATCTATTAATGCATTGATAGTGATTAAAATGGAAAGGTGAAATTTAGTTTAGGGGCCCCTTTACCTGGTGAAATATACAGACAATACCAAGTGACCAATTATGATGGCTAACCAGATAAACAATACTGTACAACAGTTATTGTCGGATGTTTTGGTTTTTGATTTTGGCGACTTGTCATTGTTGTTCGTCCTTAGCAAAGTGAAAAGGCACTCTAAACAAGATTTCAACCAAATCAAATTTACACTAAACAGATTTACAAGAAGTTGAAACAAGAGTTTTAAAATGAATAAAATGATGCGAAAAGGTATGCAAATAAATAAAAACCCTAAGAGAAAATCAAAACTGTATGATTGAATTACCTGGCTCGAAAGCGACTTATCGAAATAAATCTGAAAACAGTTTTTATTTTCAAACAATTTAAATTGTCTCGTTTGAATCTCTATTGCCATATTTAAAGAAAAACTACTTCGCTGTTCTTTTACCGTTTTCAAATTACAGAGATTAAATTTATTTGGTCCAAAATATTTTTTTTAATTTAATTTTATTTTTACTGTAATTAATAATTTTTCAAACTTTATATAAAATAGAACTTTCAATTTCATATAAACCTAATTCAACTTAAAATAGAACTTAGAAACTTTCAGAAGCTTTACATGTCATTTAAGATTTAAGCGTGAGCCCCCAATCTTTCAATATTGTTATTTTTTAAACTTTAGTAAAAACATTTGTCCTTTTTTTAATAAATAAATCTAATTGCTCTTTATAAAATTATTTTTTCAGTGGCAATACTATTAACTGTAAAACAATTATTATTATGCCGGGTTTACATTCGGCCTGTTACTAGTCGGACAGTAGGCAGCTCATGTGCAGAAAGGGACGGATATTTATGTTTGCCACAATTTCATAAGATAGGTTCAGGCATTCCATGCTTGGCTATAAATTTTTGGTGTACCATAATTTTTCTTTTTCACTGTCTATCGTATAAAAACGATGGATATATGTACAAAAATAAACATAGTAATATAAAAAAAAAGGTCAACATGCCTAAATTTGGAAAACTGTAGAAAAGAAAGGGCAAATAAAATGAAAACACACATACACACAATCTGGCATCAGAAAGATCAAAGTCGGAATTAATAAATGATAAGAGATCAATTTGTCACGCTAAAAAAAAACCCCTCCAAATCCTACAAACGCATGCGCAGTAAGAAAAAATTCAATACCACGGCTTTTAGTTGTCCCGTCGGGACAATCGCCATTGACTGAAAAGCGTTTCTCAGCCTTTCTACGCATGCGCTGCCTACTTGCCGTCTTATAACTGTCCGGGTGTAAACCCGGCATTATGCCGGGACTTATATAACTGTATATTGGACGATATATTGAAAGTTTGGATTAAAATTGTTGCCCCTTTTAATTCCAGCTGCGGATTGAAACGTAGTGTAATACATTCTAAAATTTTTTTGCAATATCTTCAACTCAATAGAATAGAATATCTTTGCAATGTAGAAATAGATAATATTATAATGAATTTATGCAACATTATATTAATTCAAGAGTTTGATGAATTTTTGATTAGGATAGATACTCCATATGCAAAATAAAACTAGAGTATGATTTTTTGCTAATACCTCGACGTGTGCATAATCATTTTATTTCAGAAAATTGAATGTAAATCTTTTTTTTAAATTAAATTTTTATTTTCACCAAATTTTATTAAAAAATGAACAGCCCATCGAATAAAGAATTCTTCGAAGTTAAACGGACTTTCAAAGGAAATTTGAAGTAGCATATTATGGAGGAACAGCACATTTTAGCATTTTTCATTTTGCATGAACATTTCTTTTCTTTCATTTTTATTTACTGGAGTACGGAAATGTTGATTTAAATGAAATTTCTTGGAAAAAGCTTTTCTGCTTGTATCAGAGCTTGGGATATTTCAGTTTTACTCTGTGGATGATGCTTATTCAAATTATATTTATACGAACATTCTTTGTCACATACGCCTCCAAAGTACTAATCTTCGTTGCTATGAATTAGATAATGAGTATTTAAAATAGATTTGTGTGAATATTCTTTATTGCATACCTCACAAGAATAGGACTTCTTCTTTGCATGAGTTCGATAATGCACATCTAAATTTCCTTTCTGAAAAAATCTTTTACCACACCTATCACATGAATACGGCTTTATGTTTGTATGAATTCGATAATGAATATTCAAATTCGATTTATGAGTAAATTCTTTACCGCACTTATCGCAAGTATACGGTTTTTCATTTGTATGAGTTCGATAATGAACAATTAAGTGTGATTTCTGAGTAAATTTCCTTCTACATACATCACAGGAATATGGTTTTTCATTTGCATGACTTCTATAATGATTATTTAAATTTGATTTCTGAACAAATTTTTTGCCACATACATCACATGAGTACGGTTTATCTTTGGTATGAATTCAATAATGCATATCTAAGTGAGCTTTCTGAGAAAAAAATTTATTGCATACATCACAAGAATATAAATTCTCCCCTATATGAATTCGATGATGATTATTTAATGTCGATCCGAGAGTAAATATTTTGCTGCATATATCACAAGAATACGGTTTGTCATGTCTGTGAGTTCTATAGTGGATATTTGAAATTTGATTTATTACTAAATTTTTTCCCACATATTTCACAAGAATAGGGTTTTTCGTTAGTATGAGTTCAACGATGATTTTCTAAATGAATCTTCTGAGAGAATTCTTTGCTGCATATATCACAAGAATGAGGTTTTTCATTTGTATGAATTCTATAATGTTTGTCAAAATTATCTTTTTGAGAAAATTCGTTGCCACACACATCACATGAATATGGTTTTTCACTGGTATGTATTCTATAATGGACATTTAAATTAGATTTGTAAGTGAATTTTTACCACATACCTCACAAGAATGGGACTTTTCATTTTTAAATGTTTGATAATTATTATTTAAATTACTTTCAGATGAAAAACTTTTACTGCATATAGCATTAGAATCAGATTTCTCATTTGTATGACAGTATCGATTTGACAAATATGTTCAGAAAACACTTTACCAACGCTATCGCCTTTGAAAGATATCTTATATGTGACAGTTGTAATTTCTACATTTTTACTCGTATCGATTTCTTTCGTCAAACGATCACTGACCAACTGTGCATCATTCTTCTTGAGATATATCTCCATTCTGTATTGTTTTCTTTACATAAAAAACGAATTAAACCTATTTGATGTTTAACTTCTTATTAATATTTTCAAAGTATCATCATAATGTTATTAATATGAAGCAACAGCCATTTTCTGCTGCTTCTTGTCCTTCTCAGAAATTATCTGTTCAAAAATTAATAATGAATTATTAACTCTCTTTAAATTAATAAATGAATGATAATAAATAATTTTGAACTAATATTAATTATTTTGCGCTAATGATTATTATTTCATACATATTGTTACGAATTTTTACCGGGGTTCGTTTGGATAGTGGAAGTGATATGATGTGGAGAATGCTCAATCAGCAGGCAGAAGTGGAATAAAAACAACGACGTTTATTTATACGAACATACACAGGACAGAACAAAAGCGACAACTATATACAGCACAGAAGACGATTATCTTCACCCGAGACGTGTAGCATACAACAGCACACACAGCAACATACAACCATAATCTACTGCAGACAGTAGCGCACAGCTCAGTTCAGCACTAGCTTGACTCCGTCGCTTCTGACTACTCTGTCTTCGACTTCTCCGACTCGGACTACGTCGACCACTCCGTCCACTCTGACTACTGACTTGGACCGGCTTCTGACGTGACTTCGCTGCTCTTGAACTCGGACTCCCCTGTTGTCTACCTTCTTTGGCAGCTGCGGCTGCTTCCTTTTATAGATCTCGGGAGGCGAGGCTAGAAGCCTCTCAACCAATCAGGAACGTTCGAGGCGTATCTCAGTTCCTGCTGGACGGATCGGGAAAATTCTCGAAGTTTCGGGTATAATATACTTTGGCGCCAAAGTCGCCAAATGGTCGCCAAGTTTGTCGCCAAGCTCTGGGACCTCCGACGCGCCACCTGGACTCTGTCCCATTCAGATGACTGTAAAACTTTCTTTCTGTTGATGGAACAAACTATGCTGGGAAGCCGAATTGCAGGTTTGTAACAATATCAAGGCATTCTCCTTTCGAATTTTCATAAATAATTTTTTAAACAAAAATTTCGCAGAATAATCAATTTTTAAACAAGAGTGATCTGGTAGAACAAGAACCTGATAGTAATGGAATAAAAAAAACTCTGAAGAAATTAGTAAATATAGATACGAAAAGAAAAGAAGGTAAAAGAGAATAACCTTCTTATAAAATAAGTTCATTTTTCTAACAAATTAAATTCAACTTTCTTCTATATCTCAGCATCGCTAGCAACTAAGTATAATAATATCAAGAAAAATTCAAAATCAACCAACACAAATTCTAAGAAATCCTTTGAAATTAATATATTAAAATGAATAATTGTCAGATGGTATGGTATGATATGGTATAGTTAAAGGTTTCTGGCAGAAGGTCCAATTTAGGACAAGCTGCGCCATCCACAAGGATATTTAAATAGTTCCATCATAAAAGTGTAAAATGTGTAAATAAAACAAGTATACATTGTAAAACGTCAAAAGTTTAGATGGTCTATGATTTATAATGATTTGGCAGAAGAATAAAAATAAAAATAAAACTCAAATTTTAAATGCTATGAAAATAAACCAATGGCTTTTAAAAAGTCAAAAAGTTTTAACTGAGGTTTCTCACCCACTAGGTCCTGTAAATTTAAAATAGGCGAATGAAAGAGAGTTAAACGATCAGAAGTAAAATTAGGACATTGAGTAAGAATATGTGCAATAGAATTGATCACTCCACAGTTCGTACAATGAGGAGCTCGTTCACCAAACAGCAAATGTCTATGCGTATACCTTATGTGTCCGTTTCGTAGACGAATTAATTTTACATCTGAGCATCGGTTCGGTAAAACTGACCATATATTTATTTTCGGTTGAATAGCATGTAGTTTGTTATCACCATGTGTGTCCCAACTTCTTGCCACATTTCATCGATGTATCGTTTGATATAACGATATATCACAAAAGGAAACACGGAAATCGAAAGGTTCTGAAGCTGATTTTGCAGCTTGATCTGCAAGCTCATTTCCATGGATTCCAACGTGACTCGGTACCCAGCAGAAAATTATGTCGAAGTCTCTTTTAGCCAGTATTGATAGTTGCTCTATGATTTGTGCAACAATCGGATGATAAGAATAATCAAAATTTTGTAATTGTTGCAAAACGCTCATGTTGTCGGTGTATAAGCAAAATTTACGACAATCAGATGAAGAAATATTTTGCAGTGCACACAAAATAGCAGTTGCTTCTGCCGTATACACTGAACAGTATTTGGGGAGAGTATAATTATAAGGAGTGTAATCTAAAATAACACCGAAACCAACATGATTCATCGTTTTCGAACCATCCTTAAAGATTGCTTTATAGTTGTTATACTGGGCACGATGCTCAAAGAATATTCACTGAAGTGAGTGTGCATGAATATGAGATTTTTTAAAACCAATGAATGGGTTTGTATGAGAAATGCATGGTGTATTCCAGGGAGGAAAGCAGAAACGGTCAATAGACAATATGGTCACTTCAGAAAGTTGTATGTCTGAAATGAAAGATTTCATGCGTTCATAAAATGGACGGATAGCCGTTGGACGAGCATTATAAATTCGCTCTAAAAATTGACTGAGAGTGGTGTAAATTAAAGGATGCTTAGGTGTGGATGAAATTTTAAAATAATATTGCAATGACAATTTCTGGCGACGCAGAGATAATGGAAGTTGATGGCACATCACATATAAGCTTTGCACTGGGGATGTGCGGAAAGCTCCAGAGCAAATCCTCAGAGCAGAATGATGGTTTGTATCAAGTTTCTTCAAAGCAGTATTGCTGGTAGAGCCATATGCTAAACAACCGTAGTCTATACAAGATAGAATCAGAGCTTCATATACTCGGAGTAATGATGTCCTATCAGCCCCCCAAGATGTGTTGGAGACAACCTTTAGAATATTTAGCATTTTTTCACATTTTTTTCGTAGAAATTAGATGTGAGGATGGAAAGAAAGCTTTCGGTCGAAAATTACCCCGAGAAAAGGTACTTCTGGTACAACAGGAAGAACTCTATTAAGTATATAAATTTCTGGTTCAGGGTGAAGACTGCGTTTTCTGCAAAAGTGGACGCAACAACTTTTACTTGGTGAAACTGTGTATCTATTCTGATCACACCATTTCACATGACTATTCACAGCAGTCTGCAGCTGCCTTTCAATCAGTCTTATGTTTGATCCCTGGCAAGAAATCTGCAAATCATCAACGTATAATGTGCCTAAAACTGATGAAGGATTAAAAGAATTTTAGAAATGAGGATAATAAAAAGAGTAACGCTTAATACGCTACCCTGAGGAACACCTTCCATTTGAATAAAAGAGTCAGATAATGCTGATCCAACACGGACCTTACAAACACGACAAGATAAAAAAAATTTAATAAAAAGCGGTAATTGACCACTTAACCCAAACTCATAAAGGGTTGGAAATATCCCATAACGCCAAGCCTGATCATATGCCTTTTCAATATCTATGAATATGGAAACCAAATGATTTCTCCTCACAAATGCATTACGGATTTCTGTCTACACCTGTAGAATGTTGTCAAGGATAGATCTACCTCTGCGAAATCCACTTTGATGTAAAGGTATACGGTTTTCTAATTCTAGTTGATGGATAAGCCAAAAATTCCTCATTCTTTCAAATGTGTTGCTTAGACAGCTCGTAAGTGCAATAGGGCGATAGTTTGAAGGGTCTGTTGGATCTTTCCCAGGTTTCAAAATTGGAATTATAATAGCTTCCTGCCATCGCGAAGGAAAAATTCCTTCATTCCAAATTCTATTATAGAGGCGGATAATATTATTAAGTGATGGAACACTCAAATAGTGAAGCATATGGTATGATATTCTACCAGGTCCCGAGCTGGTGTTATAAGATTTGGAAAGTGCCTTTTGCAGCTCACACATATCGAATTCAGAGTTATATGGGAGGGCATGTCGTACTTTAAAGTTAATTGGTTGTCTCTCAGCACAGTTCTTTATACTTAGAAATGTAGGATTATAGTTGTCTGAGCTAGCCACTTTGGAAAATGTTTCAGCAATAATATTCGCTATACCTCTGAGTGAAGAGTAAATACAGGAATAATTCTTTAAAACCGGAAATGTAAATTCTTGGTAAATACCGTTAGCAGCCTTTACTTTTTTCCATAAATGCTTACTAGATATATTAGATGTAATACGAGACGTATCCAATCCAATATTCCCTCTGACTGCGTCTTCGAACTTTTCGGGAAAATGCCTTTGCATACTTAAATGCAACGAGATTTTCTGTTGTTGGATGTCTTCTAAAAATATTCCATCGTTTACTTTGTGCCGTCTCTGCTCCATGGCGAGTATTATTCCACCAACGTTTGGAGAGCTTACGAAGTCTGGTAGAACTTTTTGAAATTGCATTATCAGGGGCATATAATATAATTTCAGTTATTTGTGTAACGACCTCAGAGATATCCAAACAATTAACCATTGCTTCAGTGATTGTGGCCAACTGTTGAAAGCTATCCCTATCTGCCCGTTGGTATAAGTAGACAGATGGTAGTTGTGCCATCCTAACACTATCAGCAAGGGCAATAAAAATTGGAAAGTGGTCACTATTGAGAAAATTTCTTCCAACTGAAAAATTTAAAAGTGGGAATAATATTAGCGAACATACAGTAAGGTCTAATGAATGAAATGAACGAGTGGGTTCGTGAAAATATGTCTTTTCATCACTATTTAACAGGCATATATTATCAGATATCAACTGCTCAATTTGCAGGCCACGAGAGTTAGTGTCTTCATTTTCCCATAGGATGCTATGTCCGTTAAAATCACCGAGCAATATGAAGGGAATAGGAAGTTGATCCACTAAGGAGTTTAAATCTTCTTGCAAAATCACCTCACGTGGAGGGAGGTATACACAGCAAACTGTTATAAGTGTCTTTATGTGGACTTGAATAGCAACAGCCTGCAAATTGGTATGAAGGATAATTGGTGTGCTGGGGTAGAAGTTGAAAGTGAAAATGCACACACCTCCTGAAACGCTAGCATTTAAATTTGCATTTGAATCTTTGCGTACGCAGTTGTATCCTCTAATTTTAGAGATTATTGAGGGTTTTAAATAGGTCTCTTGTAAAGCAAAATAGACAGGCCTGTGTTCATTTAAAAGTGGTTTGATTTCGACGGTTTTAGAACGATACCCACGACAATTCCACGAAATAAAACCAGACATGAAGAAAAAAAAGGAATGTTTGAAAAAGCTACGCATGGCCGCCTGGAGGCGATTTATTAGGAAAATGATCCATTTCTACATCAGATATATCAGATGTAGATGAACAAATTGCTAAAATAGAGTCTGAAGTAATTGGTATATCAGAAGGATCTGGAGGTTTAGGAGGGACTTCATTGTCAGATGTTTTGGCGCTTGGAGGAGATTTTGTTTTCTTTCATTTCTTCTTAACAAAACAAGATAAAAAAAAAATTCTGAATCTTTAGATTGAGAAACGGGTTGAGAAAATTTTTTAGAAGTAGATGCTGAATTTCGATTGTTTTCAGTTTCGGGGGAGTTATTGCTCTTTACTGATTCAAGAGCCGAATGTTTACAGGAGCAAGTTTTCAACGTATTAATATCTATAAAGTCGGTCTGAGAACTAGTACATTTCAATGCTGAACTAATGGCGGCACTATAAGTAAGGCCAGGTTTGGGTGTTCTGTCTAAAACAAATTTTTTCGCTTTTGCGTATGAAATATTTTTTATCATTTCCAGACTTTGAATTTCTTTTTCCGTTTTCCATTTAGGACAGTCACGGGAATACGCAGGATGGGTCCCAGAGCAGTTTAAACATTTGAAGGTCTGTCAGCTACAAACTGAAGTTTCAGGATCATCAGCTGAGCATTTGGCACATCGACGGCTGCCACGACAAGTTCCCTGCGAATGTCCGAATCTCTGACATTTAAAACAACGCAGAGGATTTAGTACATATGGTTTAACTTTGGATTGTATATAGCCAGCACGTATAAATTTCGGAAGTTCTGGACTACTGAAAGTTAGAATGACATGTTTTGTTGGAATGAATGAACCATTACGTTTAATTTTTATGCGATGAGCTGTACAAACTTTCTGGGAATGCAATTCCTGAATGAGTTCATTCTCCGAATAATCAAAAAGATCTAAATCGGAGATTATTCCTCGAGAAAAATTCAGTGTCCTGTGAGGAATTACCTCTACAGGGAAGTCCCCAAGTTGTGTTAATTTCTGCATCGTAGCAATCTGTGTTTTTGATGAGGTCTCATTAAGGAGATCCCCGGACGGAAGTTTTTTAGTAGATTTGACATCACCAATAAATGAAGAAATCAATCTTTGAACTATGAAAGGTGAAACTTTATTAAATGTCTTTGGTGTGTGTAAGATTAGGAATCTAGTATCTTCGGTGATTGTTAAACGTGGCAAAGTGTCTGATAAACCCATGCAAAAAGGGGAAAAATTCAAGCCCCGACGGCACCGCCTACCACTGAGCCCAACAAGGGAAGGCAGCCACCGGCTGTGGTTGCCTCCAGCTTCAGCGCTTACCCTGATGCTAGCCAGAACTTATACGCTAAGGGCCACTTCCAGGAACGTCTACCACTCTTAACGCAGAGCCCCAGAAGGTGACCCCTTCGCTTGATCGCCTTGAGCAGACCAGCCAAATGGCTGGGATACCAGCCGATTGATACACTGGGAATAATTGTCAGAAAATGACAGCAAACGATTTTTAACAGAATAATTTTTGCAAATATCCATCTATTAAAAAGGTAAAAAGAAATTTCTAAATATATTTCTTAAAGTAGTTCTAAAATGTTCTTATTATTAATAAAAATAATTTTATTTTAATGAAAATCAATTATTTTTTTTATCATTTGTTTTTTTATTTCCAATTTCTTAAAATGTTTGATTTTTTATATTTTAACTACAAAGAGAATTAGTCGAATAGCTCCTAATTACACAAATCTGAGTAACATTTGAGTTACCATACTGATAACAAATAAAGAGATATATTACAATTCATTTCAGTCAAAGGAGTTTTTATTCATAATACTGATTTATAAAATGATATTTTATCTTTAACGAAACTCGTTTCATTAATGAGTTTCACCAATAAATGGCTATCAGAAAGATTGATGTTGTTTCCTTTTAAAAATCATTAAACATCTTTCAAAAAACTATTGTGAAAAATTGGTGATATATAACAAAATTTGAGGATTTTTGGTTAGTTGTTTTCTAAGTTCGATCAATAAACAAGACATCATAAAATTTTACATTTAAAGAAACTTATGTATTGTTTGCCATCTGAATTTCTCCCTTTTTAATGAAATATTTTTAATCATGGCCAAAATAAAAGACATAACTTTTTTATTGGTTTCGGTGAACGAAATTGCACTGCAAGCATAAAAATATATAAAATAATGAAATACATCTTTTTTTTCATTCAGTCAAAATGGCAAAGCATATTTAACAAAAGATAAGATATTAAATAAAAGATACTAATAAAATAATATAATTATAAGATATTAATAAGATAATATATAATTATTAAAGATATTATAAAATGTTAAATAAAGATAAGATATTTAAGATAAATATCCAGAATTAAGATAAGTATCCAAAATCTTAAAAGCCATTTGTTACCATATGTTGTAACAATTCAAGATGACGGAATTTGTTGTGGGTTTGAATGATTGGCACGATTTTCTCGCTCTTGGCGAGAACCAGAACCTTAATCATATGTCTTAACATTAATTAAAACAATAAATCAAGGAAACTGATATTGATTCCTGGAAATTTCCTTGTTTCCAATCAAATTTGTTAGATATTCATATATTTTACTATAAAATTAAAATATTTTACATATTGCAATATATCCACATATTGAGTACATTACATACTTCTTAGAAAATATAACCTTTATATCTAATTCAACGTTTCTGTGCAAATAAATCTCTAGGATATAATTAGTATATAAAATTGACCTTAA
>JAPMOR010069562.1:146412-166346 GCA_026543865.1 Argiope aurantia | reverse complement strand
AATAAACTGAATATTTATAAGATAAATACATCTGAAAAAAAATACAAAATGAAATAAAATAAAGCTAACGAAATAATTTACCTTTCTTCTAGGAAAATTCATGGAATTAAATGTGAAAACATTTGTTTTTATTTTCAGACGATTTGAACTTCCTCGTTAAAATTTATATTGCCACGTTTAAAGAAAAACTTCTCTACTTATCTTCTTTTACTCTCGGAACTGAGGGATTAAATAACGTGGAAATAATGTGTCTTATTAGTTTATTTAATTCGTTTTCAATGATTTGTTGAAACATTATTGGCGACGTTGTATGAAAGAAGTTCCTCCAGGATTTTAGAGACGCTTACGCCTAAATTGCAAAATTTCATTGTGTGCTATAATTCTTTGAATATTATTCTTATTTCTTAGTTTTCGACGTGCAGATTTCTTTTTGTCTGTACATTTGTAAATATCTTATTATTTTTAAATAAAATTGATTTCTATATGACGATCTATTCTGTTTATAAAATAATCAATTTATTGGACAATTTGACCTTTATGAAATTGCACGATTGCAGGAGCAAGGGTTACTAATATAAATAAGCGGGAAAAAAATTCGTTAGCTCTTCATTAACTTGCATTTATATATCAAGTATCTCAGTGCTTTAACAAAAATTTATTGATATTATAACATACTAGTGTTTATAAACTAAGTGCTGTCTAAATTATGATATGTTTGGTAAAAAAATTGTTCAAATGATCTACAGGGCAGATCATAGAATATAGAATTACTAGATTTGGCGAAGGAAATTATTTCTAGAATAATAGGTGGTCGTTAATAAAGAGTTCATCAAGATTAATTTCATTTGGTTTTTAATGAATTAAAATTAATCAAATTTTTAAGGATTTTCTCAATAATGCAGATCATTTTATTAACCGTTTAACTGTTTTGCTCGAGTGCCATACGTGAATCGATTTATCGAATTTTGATAGTTGTAAGCAAAAAATAACTCATTCATAATGATTAAAATTACTTCGAATACATAGATAAGTCAAGTATTCAATGGATTTCCATTTGAATCAAAATAAGAAAATATTCCCAAAATAGAAGGTGTCGTCTTATTAGATAGTCAAGAAAATAAAACAGTTAAGAGAACAGTTAGCAGAAATGCCATTTAAGACCACTTTACATTTTCAAAAATTAGACTTTTATTGATACCAATTTAATTTCCATGCGATTTTTTTCTCTAATTTTCAGAAATATTTCATTTATTTTCAAATGTTGTACATTTCTTAGTATCAATGAAGGCGTTTATAAGCACCCCTTTCCACTTAAAAAATTTTTTTTCAACATATTTTTTATGTGAAACCCATTTTAGATCACTTTACAAATTTGAAAATTAACTTTTTATATATATTCGAATATAATTGTTAATTGGCTAATACTTAATAGCATGAATGAAAGGCTATGGTTTGAATCTTGATTCTATCGAAAGTCCAGAATTTGATTAGCGTTTAATAGATAGAAACCAGTGAAAACTCAAACACACCAATGAGATGCGAAACGTAAAAATTCAACAGAGTTAGGTATAAATTCTCAATGGCATGATAGAAAAGCCGGGATATCAGCCCATATTTAATCGCTAGGTTTTTAATTTTGAGGCACGTAATACGTGGATTTGTATTTCATGTTAGATAAAGGTGTGTTAAAATACATAAAAATTTAAAATTACAGTTTTAAAAAGAACTAGAAAATGCATGTCTTAAGATTTACGAAATTGTCATTTTGTACAGACCCGTATTTGTGGAATTCAGTTGCAATTTTGTATTATGTAAAACTAAATAATTGTGAGTATTAATTTAACAAGCTGTCAAAAAAAACCCTGAAATATGCATAACTAGTTCATCCGGAGTATTGATAGTCGTTCAAGTTATATTAACCCTAAATTAACCTATATTAACCCTTTTTTATTTTTTTACAAAAAAAAATTATGTGTGTTTGAACTGTTGCATATATTTTAGGAAAATTATTACAAAAATTTGTTTTATTAGTTTTTTATTATATTCTTTTTTAAATTGTTACATTATGAATTAAACAATATCCCACTGACACAAATCCCTTTATAACAATTCTGAAATAATAGTCAATTTATATGAATAAACATTTTTAAATGCAGAAATATATATATATATATATATATTAGTAGTTTTAATGTTAGGATTATTCATATAACAACCATTTTGGCATTTTTTTCCAAGTTTCCTGTTTAAAACTATTTGTATTACAGCTATTGCCATATGTAAATCTTTTCTACAAATGAGTATCAAAAAATATTTTTAAAAAGAAATTCCAAACACTCATTCTTACCCTTTGGAACAGTCATGTAAAATTTATAAATGGAAATAAAAACACGTAGCAAATAGCTACACTGTGCAGCTAAACACCAAATGGTTAGAGTAATGATAATTCTGGGAAATATAGTAGATTAATATAGCCTAACATCCGAATCTAATTAATACTACTTTCGAATCTACATCTGGAGACAACTAAAAATAATAATTCCAGATAGTTTAATTAAGTAAAAGGGATTTTCTATAAAATGCCAGGAGAAATAAATAACTGGCCTAACTGGTTGATTAAATATGTTTAACTTAAAATGGTTGGAGCAACATCTCATATGCAATTCTGAAATGTGCATAATTAACTAATGCGGGTAATCGAAATTTAAACGGCATTTGACTGGAATAATGGTAATTTTGGTAATCATACAGGATATTGAAGCATAGCATCGAATTTCAATTGCTTTTATAATCGATTTAAATAGCAAATAACCTACTAATTCTGTGCAATTTGATTAATTGAAATTATTTTAGAACATAATAAATGATATGGTAATTAATGATAAAAGAAATACTGTTGCAAGAGAATAATACTGTCCAGACAGTGAATTATTTCGTTATAAGTTCAAAACGTCATATAATTAGCAAATGATGCCAAATTCCAATCAACCGAATAACTATGGATTTTGATTATACAGACAAACAATGCAATTCGAGTATTATATTGAATAATATCAAAATTATAAACTCGAACTTCCACTTATCCAGCCATAAGCCATATAAATGTAATGCCATATAAAATATTGACATAAAATCATTATTTTCATTGTTGGGTTGTTTTAACAGTTTTATTTAAATGGAATTAATACATTTTTTGAGAATAATAAAAACCTTACTATTTAATATTTTAAATGGTAAAGAATATGGTTAAAAGAATTAAAAGAGAATTTTAGTAAAAATTCTATATTAATAATAAGATGAAAAATTTATATAAACACGAAGAAAAATAATCAAAAAAAGGTGAAAGAAACATTTATTTTGACATTTAACTCGATCAAAATGATAATAACTCAGATTCCAAAAATAAAATCTTTATGGATGACACCATTTTTTTTCACATTAAAAATAGAAAATAAAAAAGCAAAGCGAAAGAAAATGGTGAATCTAAAAAAAATCTTTTGTTTTTGAAATAACTCCCTGAAAGAAAAACCAAACGATAATTTATATTTTTGATGGCATGTCAAAAGCAAGATGGTTTATCATCTTTGTCTTTTACTTTTAACGAACGGCTGTTAGTTTTCACGGCAGTAACATTTCCTAAGATTTATTGATAATATTTTAAAAATAAAGATTTATACTGGCGGCTTTTCTATACATAAAGTTCTTGATATGATTGATGCGCTTCTTGGAAACAATTTATTAATGCCTACCTTACTCTTACAACACAAAACGATTATATTTACATTTGTAAAATAATAAAAATATTTTACTTTTTCCATTTTATACGGAACTGAATAAACAATTTGCAGCTCTAAATAATTTAAATTTTATTTGTAAGAAATATAACTGTTTTATTCAAAAATACGTTTTATTTTGTTGTTAAAAGTTTATATAAAAAGTAATCAAAATATTTTTTTTAATTTTTACAGTTCGAAATTAAATTATTTTTCTTAAACCAGCTCCTCATTTTCTTTCGTAATTCATATTTCAATGTTTTACAGAGAGTACGATTTCTTGAGGCATAGATCCATTTCTGTAACAACATGAATATGGATTGAGAAGCTGCTGTATAAGTAACCAAGTTCTCCATTTAAAGTGGATGTCATAATATGGCCAAGTAACCTTCATTCCATTGACGGCGCATACCTCTTATGAACGTAATTGGGCCACAATGGTGAAGGCATATATTTTTGTCGCGGCTTTTGTAATCTAATCTCAGATTCCTGCATCCTGTTGTCATGACTACATTTATTCAATTTGACACCAGATACTTGGGCAAGGCAAGATTAACTTTAATGCCCTTATAGAATTTTTGGTTTTGGTTTAGTTATATTAACGTCCCGTTTTCAAGCAACACTAGGGCTATTTTGGGACGGACCTCGTAATTTTGAACCGCGGTCAGATGACGAGGACGACACCTGAGCTGGCACCCCCCTCTCCGCACCACTCCACACCAGCAGGAGGACGTTTGGTCATGACGGATTTAACATGCAACAGACCCCCTTACATGACGGTTCTTCGGTGGAATCGGGTCTCGAACCTGAGACCCTCCGGTTCCGAAGCCGAGACCTTACCACCAGGCCACCACGGCCCATGCCCTTATAGAAAGAATGACATGAATTATTGGTACTTAGTATCAACATTTTAAAACAGAAAATGATAAATAACTCCAGATCTGATATACTTATATATTTGTATTAAAATGTTGTGAATAGTATACAGGGTGGTGCCGAGTTCATGGTACTTTAAAGGTAGTCAGAGGACATTGTAATAATCATTTATTGTATAGGAATGTATGGGCGCAAGTAACGCCTTGAGGGACAAATACAAAAAATAACAGATGAAAGGAAAGACAAAGTGTTTATTGAAAACGTCGTTAACAAGTGTAATGTTTACAATAACTGTTCAAAATTGCGTCCACCTGTAGAGATACATGCTTGACAGCGTCGGTGGAGCGATTGGCGGACACGTTCAAAGATGCCAGGTATTTCACGCACACGTGCAGCAGCTTCCGATATTCGAGCAACGAGATCCTCATCTGAGTCAAGTGGAGTCTCCTGAACAACACTCTTCAGATGAACCCATAAAAAGTAATCGAGGCTCGATAAATCGGGAGATCGGGTTGGCCAAGGGACTCGTCCATCACGCCCAATCCATCACGCCCCACACAGTGCGCACATCAGTGCTGAAGTGGGCTGGCGTCCCATCATGTTGAAACCTCATGCGGTTACGAATGGCGATCGGAACATCCTACAGCAGTTCTGGTAACACCTGTTCCAGAAAAATAAGAATAAAATTCGGCATTAAGTCGTGTCGGTAGTAAGTATGGGCCAATCAAAAAGTCGTTGACAATACCAGCCCATGCATTCACATAGAATCGTTGTTGATACGCATGTGGTCGCGTTGCATGTGGATTCTCTGTTGCCCACACATGGGAATTGTGGGCATTAACTCGTGTGTAAACGTCGCCTCATCTGTAAATAGCATATGAGCTATGAAATCCGGCTGCAGCGCACATTGCTGTACCACTTACTGACAGAAGTTCAGGCGGAGAGGATAATCTGCCAGATTTAAAGCTTGTATTCGCTGAAAATGGAAGGGTTGTAAGAGGTTTTCGTTTAACACTCTTCAAACAATCTGATGACTCACACTTATGTGATGAGCAACAGCTCTTGTACTTGACTCCTGTCTATCAGCCCCAACGTTCAAAATGCTTCCTTCTAGATTTTGACTGCGTTCAGCTCTTCGTCGACCAGCCTCATGTCTGGTAACGGGGAACGAACCTGTTTCATCAAGTTGACGATGTAACCGCTGAAAACCGTCGATCAGGAAACTGCACGTGATATATTCGTAGCGCAGCTCTGCCGTTACCATTTGCACGGCTGTACATGTAATGCATGTCTGCTTTTTAGGCATACGTGAAATCTCCCATCGTAGACGTCAGCACAATTGCGAATGGCGCTTTCCCCTGCGGAGATGCATCATATTGAACGTCGGCTAGACATCTACTGCCCTCTACCGGCAACGCACCCAACCGATGACTCCATTTCTCTCTTTTTTTTTATTTCCCCAATTTGCGTCTCACCATGTCACTTGCACCCATACATTCCTATACAATAAATGATTGTTACTATGTCCTGTATCTAACCTTAAAGTTTACACCATGAATTCGAGACCATCCTGTATAATATTTAGTATTCCACTGATATAAATTAATATTTTACATTTGATTTTATGCTCATAAATGGAATGGAGGCTTATCTAATTTATTAGGGCATTGCTTGTTTTTCATTGAATTCGATTAGATAGATATTTCTGTTAACATTTTTTTTCTCTTTTATTATATTTTAATGAATTAGAAAATTAATCTTTGTTGAAAAAATAAACTTTTTCCATTCTACTTAACAGATATTAGAAAATTGTCATTCCCTTTTTGTTCGTTTCTCAAATATTTCCTCATTTTTTGCAACAAGAAAAATTAATGTTTTTCCTTCGAATATTTCGACTGTTTTTTTAATTTTTATTTTATTAAGAAACAAATAAAAATATGCAAATACAATTAGGAAACATAGTGGTAAAAAATGTTATCTAGAATAGCATGGCCTAAAGAATGAAAAACAAAATTACAAAAACTAAGAAATAAGAAAATATATATATATAAATAAACAGTTCGGGAGTGATCCGCCCAAAGCCTCTTTGCACACTCTCCAAAAAAAGCTCTTATCCCAGAAAAAGTCTTGCATGGCATTGGCGTTCAATAGTTGTGAATTTAGCATTTGTACTGAATGTATCTGGCATCCTTGGCGAGATTCTTGGCGATTAATATTTCTATTACTATTAACCGCTAGCATGCGGTTAATAGAATTCTAAAATCGAATGTGTGTTTTAAATGCTTCATTCCCAAACGGTTGATACAAAAATTTGACACAAAATTACACTTGTAGTCACAAAATCCCATACCAAATTTGATATATTTAAATCATTGTGTTTTTGAGTTATAGCGTTTGCATATTTCTGAGGGTACAGACTGACAGGTAGTCAGCTCCTCCATGGATTTAGCTCAAAATGTGACAGGTGTCCACTCAATAGATGTTAAATCTGTGTGCCAAATTTTATCTATCTAGCTCTCGTTGTTTTGTAGGTATCGTGTTAACTTATATTCGAACAGCCGGACAGTTAGGCTTCCTTTGAATAAATTTTGCAGAAAATTTGATAGAAACCCACAAATTCGGTGTTAAGACCATGTGCCAAATTTCCTCCTACCAGCTCAAAGCTTATTTGGGTATTTTTGTCACAGGCAGGTGAATATTTTTCAAAAATGTGTTTTCCAGGGAGGTCTAAAATTTTGAGATTTGTCAAAATCCCGAATTCGAATTTTTTGATTATTATATTTTCTCTATACTACGTATACGAAAATGTAAAAATAAGAAAGGTGAACTATCTTTAACTTACCTTATATATACAGGTTAAGAGAATACACAAGACATCGGTTAAAATAATGAAAACATAAACTTGAAGAAGATAAGAAGCAAAGTAATTCTTGAACATATATGCATACCTAAAATGTTCATTACAAAGAAAATAGTGGTGAAGCTACACACATACAAATATATACTCTACGAATTTTAAGATCATAGAGGAACATAATAACCAAAAACAACATAGGAAATAAAAATGAAGTTAAACAAAATTTTGTGAGAAATATTTATGACAAAATTTAAAATTAAAAATATTTGAAGAGTTCAATGTTTTGTAACCCTGTTACTATAAACTTTCAGTTATTTAAACAGGGCAATGGACATGAATTGGGAGATATATTGGAAACCGCTCCTCAAATATGTAGCACTGCTACCCGATCTACCTTTCACTGGTAAATTTATACAAAATTCTGGAAGGGCGTATAGGATTGATAAAAGCTGAATCCAACACGTCAGACTGATTATGAAATTTAAAACAAAGAGATATGATGGGTATTTCATACAGAAACATATTGATGAAGTCTTTGATATGAAGTCTGGCTTTCGGCACAAAATTAATAGTAAAAAAATAATACATTAACACAGCTGTAATTAAATGAAAACAATTACGATAAATAATATATATAATTGTATCTGAAAATTGCATGGTGTGACATGCATGTTTCAAAAACCGTCTAAAACACTCAATAGAGCAAGCCAATGGTTCCAGCAAAATTTAACAGTTTATAATTTCTTGGAAAAGTGAGAGTCACTAGTTTTTCGGAATATTAATTAGATAATTAATTAAAAATAAATCAAGATTTTACAGTTTTTGCTTAATAAATTAGGAACATATTATAGGGCAAGGATCATATTCACAGAATTTTAAAAATTAAGTAAGTAGCTTTGTAATGAGCAAAACTTTTTTTCGCTCAATTTTTTTCACTTTGAATTCTTTATGAGAAAAAAAAAACACTTTGGCTGAGTTCTCCAGCAACGGAATTTTTTGAGCTGTCATGTCCATTAAATATGGCATAAATTGTTACCTGTCCCTTCTACTCTCCAATTTCAATAAACATCCTAAAATAAATCTCTGCCATAACCTCCAGCCTCAACAACTAGACCAATTTCACCATGTTTATTCACCACTTCGCGAGTACATCTTAGCCAACAAAATTTTTCTCGTTTCTTATCCAAGCATAATTTAGAATAATTGTTTAAAATATTTAATAATTAATTAAATAATTTCAGTCATTTATGTAGAAAAATTAAAGATAAAGGTGTTTTAAATAAAACATAAGAATGCCATTTGAGATATCGCCCTCGTTCTTTATGAAACATTGAATGGTCGCACTAATCAACGGGTTAAAACCTGAAAACATTATAAATAAACCTTTTTTCATTTGCTTGAAGTTAATGAAAGTTATCATATCCAACATAATTATTCTAATTATAATTTTAGTAAACACTAACAATTGGAGATCGGAAAAACGCTTGCAGCCATATGTGTTCAGACCTATTCCGGAAGGTGCAACTGTATCTCATAGTTAGAAAATGTCCAGCATATACAAAATTCTTTGAAGACCCCCCACCCTCCCCAAAGAGTAGACACCAAAGCCGAAATAAACCGAGAAATTTTGGCCGAGCATGAAAGCCTCAATTAGAAAGCCTTATTCGCTTCTCCATTCCAGCGTTTAAAAGTCCTGGAAGAAAGCACACAGGCGAGCTAATGAATTGGATGATCATGTTGCGCGCACCAGTGAATGAATGCACTTTGTCATCGGCCGGGAGGAATTTCACTTAGTCAGCTCTGCCGACACGAGTGCCTTAAAGAGGAAAGAGAGAAATAGTTTGAAATCTTTTATTTTAAAGCGCCCAGTTTTTGACCAAATAACGCGCCAGACAATGAAAATAGAAGCGTTATTTTAATGAACGCTTGGGGAGATGGGTCAAGTTGAAGGAATATCAACATTCATTTTTAGATTATGATTTACGAAAAATTGAATTGAATCGCAAAGCAAAGAAACATTTCAAAGATATATAGGACTCTTCGAAGTCTTTGTTTTGCCGATAGTGAGCATAACATCTCCCCCCTCTTTATTTAAGACAAAAGCAATCATTACCACTATTTCCGCTGACAATAAACAGGAAGGAAAATGATTTAAGCATTTCACCTAAGCATTAGAAACGAAAGAGACAAATTAGGTGGTAAATAAATAAATAAATAAAGATCATCGGAACAAGGAACATCGAAAGACTCCGCACTCGGACGTACAGGTAAAGTCAAGTGCTGAGATCTATCAGAGATAGAATGCGAATCCCATAAGAATCGAATTTCAGCAGCGCTGACAGGAAGAGGGATTTCAGGGGTGAAAGGTTAGAGAGAGATTTTTCAAGTAGTCTTCTTATATCTGGTTTGTAATAGTGCCTAACCTTTCATCCTAGAAATTTCATCAGCATCCAAGTCATATCACCAAACATTCATTTGCATCAGTCATAGTGATAGAAAGTAATTGGGAGAACTATATTTTAAATTTATTTGTAATCGTGAATAAAGAGTAATTTATTAAAAAATAAACTGTGGAAATCCTCATTCATTTCACGATTAACAAAAAGGGGTTAGAAATAGTTTTCCTGTGAAAAAATAATCACATCAAGATTCACATTCCATCCTTTTAACAGATAGCAATCATTTTCTTGCAGCTGCAAACCTAATAGCGAATTATTTTAATAAGCCCTTTTATAAAATTTTATTCAGAATTCTATTGTTCCAGAATTCCATTCCAATTTAGAAGAGGAACAATAATATTTTGCTAAATATTAATTAAACCAGCGGGAGTGATTTCCCCAAAACATTTTCGTATACTCTATAATAAAATTGTCATGCCAAAGTACACCTTAGATGGCATTGACACAAAATAATTACGAAATATTTTGTGGCGTGAATTTAACATTTTTACTGAATTTGGTGGGTATTACTTGGCATGCGGTTAATAGTACCTAAAAATCGAATTTATGCTTTAGGCACCTTTTTCAAAACCGATTGAAACAAAAATTTGGCACAAAACTACACGTGTAATCACAAAATATCATACCTAATTTGATTTGTTTAAGCCATTACATTTTCAAATTATCTGCTTTATATGTTTCTGAAAGTAAGAGCGACAAACAGTCAACCCGTTGTTGGATTCGGCTCAAAATTTGACAGGTGTCTACATTATAGATGTTAAATCTGTACACCGAATTTTATTTCGCTATCTCTCTTCGTTTTTGCATTCATCAGTTTTACTTATATTCGAACAGCTGAATAGATGCATTTCCTCTGAACGGAGATTTTAGTAGAAATCTATAAATTGGTATAAAGTCCCTATTCCAAATTTCATCCGTCTAGCTCAAAGCATTTTGAATTATCTTTGTCACAGAAGGACGGACACTTTCCAAAAATGTGTCTTTCGAACTCAAAGAGGTCTAAAATATGGAGATTCGTCAAAATCTCAAGTTCGAATTTTTTTAGGGGTTTACTATACCTACTCTATATTATATTACGAGAAAATAAGAAAACAATCATTTGAAACATCGGATGGCTTTCTTCGGTTGTGAGGGCACATTTAGAGGTTAAATGTCATAAATCTGTAAAACTTTGGTCTTGCGCTGTTTATTAGGGGAAACCAGTTTAAAACTTGATTTATTATTTGTCCAATGGCAATTTTTTATTGATCCAATGTCGTAGATCCCACGAAAGTGGCGAACCAGTCCTCTGTTTGACCTCTAATAACAGGTAACTAAAATTGGAAAAAATTTTTACCGAAATGTATTTTACCAGAAGTTTTAACTGTATCTGGCTGCTTCTGGATTATAGAAATATCAGTTTTTGCTCCAGCAATAAAAAGTGTTTATTATTTATTTTACCCAAGGCGACCCAATTGAAAAGGAAATTGGAAGAAAATATGTTTCTCTATTTTGCTCCTCAGGGGTATGAGTAGGTCAGTCGTACAATTTGTTCCAATATATGGCACAGACGAGGTTGTTCAATTTTTAATGTGTTTAGAAGAAAAGGAATGTATTTATTGGGGGAGAAAAATATTTGAGGTATTTAAGGTACAGAAGAATCAAAAGAATCCTTTTCCCATGTCTGTGAAAACAAATACGTGATTTTTACTTATTTCAGTTCAATATGAACATTTTATTCTGCTTCCTACGGAGAAATTATATGTAAAGTACTTATGTTTGCAGTTCAATTATAAAGAAAGTATTGGGCCAAAACCAAACGTTATTTTGCATACAACTATTTAGAGCATAGGAAATAGATTAAGAAAAAAAAAGTTCTTATTTCCGTAGCTTGCGCATAAAAGGACACTAGTCTGGTAAAATAAGTATTAAAACCAAATAAGGGTATAATTTAGGAGATTGACTAAATTGTAATTGGCATTTGTAAGTAAGTAAATTATAAATCATTACACTTTATACTGAATATTTAATTCAATTTAATGTTTTTCCAAATTTACGTGTTGCTTTCACAACTTAGAATTCATATAAAACTTGTTCGACGATTATCTATATCTATACTTATAATAAAGCTCAATGTGTGTGTGTGTGTGTGTGTGTGTGTGTGTGTGTGTGTGTGTGTGTGTGTGTGTGTGTTGGCGCTCTACAGGCCAGACCATTCAACCTGCAGCTACCAAATTTGGCACGTGTATACCTTGGAGGCCGGGAATGTGCACCTGGGGGTTATTTTTTCGAATTTTTAATTAGAATTGTATTAATTTAGAAATTAAGCGAAATTTTGGCGTGTTTCTGCTATAACTTCCGAAAATATTACCGCACAAAAAAGATTTTTACATCAAGTTAAAGATCAAAAATTTATCTTTTAAATGCTACCAATGCTTTAACATCAAAATTAAATTTCTGTTTTTAATGAATTTTTAAATAAATATTTTAACTCTATTTTTCAGCAATTTCTTTCGTACAAAATAAAAATTAACGTTTCGCATTCCTGGGAAAAAAATAGCTTTTTTCAAAGTGTTGCCATCACATTGATTAAAGCACCAATTAAAAATAAATTAAATCTTTTTTGAAATAAAATCTGCAAAAATATAATTTTCGTCACGTGTCTTTAGGAAATGAAACAAATATGAAATATTATTTTTTCTAAAAAATAAATTCAAGAAAAATTATTTTATGATCTTTTACACACTCTATATTATTAATCCAATAAATCAGTTTTATTTTAAGGCAAATGCTGTTTAATATGAACAGGATATTCATTCAAATCAGGGCCACACAGCTAATTTGTAAACCTTTAGTAAGACAAAGATCTGTTGCGACATAAATCGTAAATATTTTATTTAAAAGAAGGAAACGATTATTTTAATAATTATAAATTTTATTTTGTAAATAGTTGTGAAATTCAGATTGGCAACAGTGATATTTTTGGAACTTTTAATTTGTTGTTTAAAAACGATGCTAGAATTTTGAATGAAAATAAGTTGATGTAAATTTGATAATATTATCAACAATGTAACAAGATTTAGTTTCATAATAAGTTTGTCTGCATTCTATTTTTGTTGACGCACGAACACAACAGATATACTAAAATGCTTTAAATAGAAAATGATTATATTTTACTTAATTCAATAAATGCTCTAATAAATAACGAATTTTTGATTTTACATAAAGCTTCTGCTGTGGAAATCACGAATAACAAAATGTTCTTGAAACACTATTATTTTAAATAAAAAGAGTTAATTTCCAATCAACTAAATCGATCACTTAAACTGACTGATTTATGAAAATTTGAATATCACTATTCAATAAAAAAAAAGGATAATTTTAGATTTTCCATCGATCGTTTCAAAGAAAATACGCCAATCAGCGCGCAGGTTTCTCAAGATTAATTGGCCTAAGATTATGAAAATGTTGAGTTTTTCTAAATTTTTAACATTCAAAACTTCATAAATAAGTCTTAGTTGATTGTGGAAAATAGAAATATTCATTCATTTATTTAAAATTTGGCGTGTCTAGAATATTTCTCAGAATATGATACCTTACTGCATTAAATTTAGATTTCATAATTTTTGAAATATATTTATAATACGGAACAAAATATTATTATTGGTTTCATTTCAATCCTTTTGAAAGCAAAACTAAAAACTGAATTTTATGCTAAATCTGAGAAATTTTTGTTGAATTATTCTTTGAGATATTACATAAATTATCAAAAATATTTTGTAGTTCACCTAAGACTTAAATACCGAGATATTCTGTTTGCAATACTCATATTCAATAATAATAGTAATAAATAAATAGGAATAAGGATGATAAATAAAATAAAACGCTTGGTTTTATTAAAAAATATCTTTATATTAATTGCAATTTCATCATTTTCACTTTAAATTAAAGTTGACGTATTACCGGAAATGACAACAAATTAGCAAAATATATAGAGTAAATTGAACGAAACGATCTAAACAAAAGTATAAGTTTGGTATGCCTATCAAAATTTGAATATTAAAAATGTTTTGTTTGAGAATCTATTAAGAGACCAGTTACTTAAAATATTTAATTGAAAATTGTAGCGAGCGGTAATACTGGCGAACTGGCTGGTCGTCAAAGGCGGCTAGTATTTAATATTTTTGCTAGTTTTATTTCATAATCATTTTACATAAAAACATTCTATATATACACTAGATATATGTTGTTATTATTCTAAAAATTGACATTAAAGTTTGCAAATTGTGTCATATCTGTATGGATTTGTTTCCTTCAGTGCTTACAATTATATAAAGTGGTATTCAAATGAAAAGGTACGAAACGTCATGTGGATATAAATGAAGACTTTATTCAAAGTATACACCATAGGCCCGAGCACAATGATCCCATTGATTAACGAGCCGAAGGATTCCTTGTTTCCAGAATTCCTGTGGCCGTAACAGACCCAGTCCTTCACAGCGTCCTTGAGTTCGCCTTGAGCGAATTGACGCGCTTCTCTTTCAGATGTTTTTTCAAGGGATCAAACACTTGAAAATTGCAGGGCAGCATGTCCGGGCTGTAGGGCGGATGGTCGATCTGTTCCCACTTGAACTTGGCCATGTTTGTAAGCCTGGAGATGTGTGGACGCGCGTTATCACGGAGCAGAACCACACCCTCCTTGAGTAGCCCGTTTTTTTTTCTTCTTGATGAACCTGCATAATTTTTGGAGTGTCTCACAGCACACATTGGACTTAATGATTTTTCTGTGCTCGGGGAATTCAACACATAACGTCAATTGGACGGCGCTCTTTATAAGAGCCTCTACTCTCACCTGCGCATGCGGGTACCCGCGCATGTTCCGTTCTAAGCCAGAGACTCCAAACGCATCCCTAGATGTCTCGCTACTTTCTCCTGTAGCTACATAGGCAAATATGATAACGGATACGTTGTTACGACGTTTCATGCCTTTTCATTCGAGCATTCCTTGTATCTTTCATAGAGAAGGAAAGCTGTTTTATATCACCCCACAGTTAGAAATAGTAAGTAATATGAATAAGTGAGTTAAAATTTGCATCAACACCTTCAATAGTCGTTCTTTTTAATCAAAGAAGTAAAGTAGTGGTCTCCCCAAACGTTTTATCCCTCTCCTCCTGCATAAAGTTGTGAAGCAGGGCCATGAATGCATTGCATGGCTTTGGTGAACGATAGGTACGAAATATCGAGCTCTTGCATGTATTTTTTAATGAATATAGGCTGCTATCTTCTGCGATAGCCTGCATTTGAGACACAAATATTAGAAAGTCAAATATGTACGATTTTTTTATGACCGAATGAAAGTAAAATTTTACATGGAGGTAAATTGTAGTCACAAGATCACATAACAAATTTCATTTATTTAAATTGTTGCATTTATTTTTAGTTATTGTGAAAATACAGACTGATTAATAGCCAACCCGTCAAAATTTGATATGGAACTACATTATAGATAAAACAGTGTGCCACATTTTATTTTCTAGAATTTTACTATTGCAGATTATCGTTTTCATTTGTAATCGGGCAGAAAAATTTCCTCTTAATGTATTTCGTGCAAAATTTGACAGAAATCTACATGTATGCGCCATATTTCAAAGTACCAGTACAAATTACCAGGAATGAATCGCCAAATAACACGACATGGATGATGCGATAAACTCTGCCAAAAGTAAATATTTCGTAATTATTAAACGCCAATGCCGTGTGAAGCATTCTCTGGCATGACAAGTTTATTAGAGAGTATGCAAGAATGTTTTGGGGAAACCACTCCCACTGGTTTTTTCAACCGATTTCTAATGGTTTAAAGATTATATATATGAAATTATGTTTTCTGTTTGTCTGCGGGCATTCTTTATAATTCAAATCTAAGCACTTCCATTGTAGCAATGCTATCTTTAACATTAAGCCGTAACACTAATCTTGCTAAAGTCGATCTACTACGTTTCAACCATTGTTATTTTAAACTAGCTGACCCGGCAAACGTTTTTCTGCCATATAAATTATTTCTAGTGAATATTTTGGTTGTTAATTAAAAAAATAACGAATGTATTGTAAGTGTGTGGGGATAGCATCTATAACAGAAAGAGGAATGGAGCGCAGTAGACGAAGATCGCCGATAAAAAAATATAAAAAATACCAACCATTCATTTTCTCAATACAATATATTTCATGAACGTAGCGAACATGTACACTGTTTCGTCTCTTAAAAGTTAAACGTAAAGTGAAAAAAGTAATATATTTTTTTATCCTAAAGTATAAAAATGAAATAAAGAAAATCAATATTCATTTCAAAGAGCAATTGAGTGTATGATATTTTTTGTCAGTCCGTCCTTAGCCAACACAAATAAGCTCGATGGTTTGTCCACGTGAGAACATGCCACGTATGATAGTTCGTGTGAAAAACATGGTGTGCCCAAATCTAAGCCGCAAACAGACATCGTTTGGCCTTGCGACTTATTGTCATTGCGAATGCCAATCTAACAGGAAATTGAACGCGTTTGAATTCAATTGGCACGTCTGTGAGAATCATTGGAATTGGTGGCACGAAAACATTTTCGGCTCGGAATTTGTCATTCAAAATGGTGGCTCCGATAACGTTTTTCATCAATTTTTTAATGACCAATCGCGTGCCATTGCGCAGCCGTGGTGGGTTCAAATTCCGAAGTAAAATAACCAAAATGTCTCTTTCTGCCAGCCACGCATGATTTATTTATTGTGTGCGTACATCGGGAAATATGCTGTCAATGAGAGCATTTTGCAAATCAAAGACAGTGCAGAAATTAGTGGGCAATTTTATGCCTCCAATATTTTCAAAGACAGCAACTTTTCCATCGCCGATATCTAACAATTGGTCCGAGAATGTGTCAGCAGAGGGATCGTGTAGCATTTGGACGCGCATGTTTACTTTTAGCTGGACTTTTCCCAACATTACGCCATAGTGGCGATGATTTCAAGCAAGCGTTGATCTCATCAGCGTACGTTGAACGTGGAATGACGGGATAGGGACACCCTAATTACCTAGCGCTATGAACTATACTTTACGACCTATTCTCATACCTATCAAATACACATAAAAAATTTCATAAAAATTGGTCGAGCCGTTTCGGAGGAGTACGAACACAAACACCGTGACACGAGATTTTTATATATGAGATTAAATTAAACATTTTGATAGAAGTTTAATTTCATAAGGCATGAATACTGTAAATCCCAAACAATTACTGTTAAATAAAACTATCTTTTGCAGAAATCAATGAAGAGTTCACAGAGTAAAACCCTGCACGATATGCTTATAAGTTCTTTGTAGATTCCTAGCGGTTACATAGAGACAGGCATAAACCGAAACACCAATAGAGCATGCAACACTGAATTAGCGTAAACAGGAATGACCTTTCCTTTAGATCTTTTAATACTTACTTAGTGTGATATATACAGACAAGTTAAAGAATTGGAAAGTTTTGCACAGCAGCGAGTGAATTTTGTCACCAGAGGGTAAGAATTTCACTTTGTCATCCAGGTTGGCATGGCTGTTGCGAAGAGAAATTAGAGTAGTTTGAAATCTCTTATTTTATAGCCCCATGCCACCGCGCAGCAACGTGGTTGTTGCATCTCTAAAACTATAAAAGTGAGAAACAGCGCTAACTTTATGTGAGCTAAGGGAAATCAACACGATTGGAGAAATGTCAACTTTCGTTAGTAGATTTTGAATTGCCGGTTTGGAGCAAACTTAAGTCTAACAGTAAAATAAATTAAGAAATTCTTGAAAAGAATTAGGCCATTTTGAAGAATTATTTTAGTATAAAGAGGTAACAGAAATTTAAAAAAAAATTATTGAAACATTGCATTGCGAGAATTAGTTTTAGTTGTCTAATTACTTACTACTTGAGTTATCTTTCATCTTAAAGGGTTAAGTACACTATGCTGGTTTTTATTTTTAAACTATGTAAATTCCTTTGAAATTTGTTTTAAAAATGAATAATTCTTACATTCCTTTATTGAAGGCTAATTTATCTTTACTGTAAATAACTGGTTATATCTATCTATGCTTTTTATTATAATAATAAAATGAATATTTAAAGCAGTAATCGTTCACTTAGAACTTATGATTATACAAATGAACACTGACTTGCAATGGATATTTAAACTCTACAATGAACCAACGTTAGTGGTCTCTCTAAAACTTTCTCGTATACTCTCTAATAAATTTGTCATTTAAATCATTAAAAAATTTTTTAGGGACACCAGTAAAAATGAAAATAAAAGCGTAAATAATAAATACTTGAGATTTATTTCTGAAATAAGTTAGATAAATAACAAAAATAAATATTGTAAGATAATTTAGATTAAACAAATAAATTTCAACTTTGAAATAACTAAACAAAAGAGTAGCACAAATTTTGTGTTTCAAATTTTTAGGGACAGTGGAATTAAAAGCTTCAAAACTTCAAATTAAACTTTCTTACCGTTCAATATTAGCACCATTTTTTCTGATGACATCATATATTCTGTTTGGCATGGAATATATTAGGTTCTGAAGAAGTGTTGGATCCAGAGAATACCAAGCATCCATTATTGCTTGTTGAAGTTGCCTTTTCGAATGAAATTGGCGCCCTCCTTCATAAACTGTTCTTCAGAAACAGTTGATTTCCCATTTAACTGCTTCACATAATTTTCCACAGCACGTTTTGAACGTTTTATGAGGGCTGCAATATTTCTCAAAGACTTTTTTTCCTTGCAATATACTTTTATTTGGCCTTTTTCAAGATCTGATAACCATTTACCTTTAGCCATATTTCTTCGGCAAAAAAATTAAGCACTAACGTGGACGTTTTCAATATAAGCTTTTAAAGTTATTAAAACAACTGGTAGTAAATGAAAATGAGCAATAATAAAGATTTAACTTGAATTTACATACCATCTCATCTAGCTGTCCCTAAAAATTTGAAACACAAATTTGGCATTTTTTTTCTATTTTCTTCTTTTATTGGCATTGATATTTATTTAATTATTTTAGATTTTTTTATTATATTTAATTTTTCATGTTTTTCAAATAAGTTTTTACAGATATTAGATAAAAATTATTCCGATTCTATGTTTTTATATAGTGTCCCTAAAAATTTGAAACACACCTTAGTGTCATCCTTGGGGAATTATTTGGCTATTAATCCTTGGCATACGTTAATAGGATCCAAAAGTCAAATTTCTGTTTTAGACACGTTTTGCCCAATCGATTCAAACAAAAATTTGGCACAAAACAGCACTTGAAAACATAAAATCTCATACCAAATTTGATATATTTAATTCATTGCATTTTTGAATTTCCGCATTAATATTGTTTCGGATTGTACAGATGGAGAGAAAGTCAACACGATGTAGATTTTGTCTCGTACTTTGACAGGTTTCCTATAGATGTTAAATCTGTGTACCGAATCTTATCTATCTTCCTCTCTTCGTTTTGTAGTTATCGTATTAACTTATGTTCGTACAACCGTACAGACAGACTTCCTGTGAACAGCCTGTACTCAAAATTTGATAGAAATTTGCGAATTTGATGTAATGAAAGCGTAAAAAATTTTAGCTCAAAGCGGTTTTGAGTCGCCACGGACAGACGAACATTTTCCAAAAATGTCTTTTTCAAATTCATGGATGTCTAAAAGGTGAGGATTCATAGAAATCCCGAGATTGAATTTTCTGACGATTAATACTTTCTCTATATTATGTATACGAAAAAGTAAGAATAAAGCTGTTAAAAACAGCATGGTCTTATTACAATCTGGAAAAAGGCTTAAAGTTTTAAGAAAGATTCTTGTAATTGTTATATTTTCTACAGTCTTTATTACAGATACATAAAAATATCTGGGCAAATTAAAATATAGAGACGAACGGACACTTGCATAAAGATATCTAGTCTGATAACTATCGTGATGAATAGCAACT
>JAPMOR010069562.1:135209-146402 GCA_026543865.1 Argiope aurantia | reverse complement strand
TAAAAATAATGTTCATACATAAAGCGAATTTAGAGATTGATATTCTTAACTTCCAATTAGTTATTTCCTTGTGGATTTAATAAAATAGTTGCTGATTTTTTTATTAAACCTCATTCACAGGAATAACATTGAATAACAATTAAACTAGAACAAATCTTATGAAATATGACGTCATCCTTTTTTTCTCGTTTAAATTTAAGATTATTATTATGTAAGCACATCATGTTGTTTTGGTTTGAGGTTTTTGAAACCACAAAATTGGCCATTTATCGCTTTGGAGACATCATTTTTTTTTTTTTTTGCTTTTAGGGTTATTAGAAAATGAGGCAGAAAGTTGTCACATATGTCGACTTATCGCCAGCAAAAAGTTACAACTTGGCGCGAATGTCCCCATATCAATGGGATTGAACGCGAAAGAGCGAGGTAATGTGTGTGTGTGTGTGTGTGTGTGTGTGTGTGTGTGTGCGCGCGCGCGCTTTAATTTTCAGTTTTTATACCTTTCAAAAAAGGTTTTGGAGCTGGAATGATTTTGAGATGAAAAAAAAAAAAGCGTCGCTTTTCTGAAAGACGCAATAGAATGGAATGGTCACGTAATCATTCCAAACCAGTTTAAATCGGATTTTCGCACATAAATAAATAAAAAAATTGCATTAAAAATTATATATATATATATATCATTTCCTAAATATCGATGCATGCATAATCTGATAATCCCGTGATTATTTCAAATACGTTTAAAATAGTTAATGACTTAATTATGATAAACAATGACATAAAAAATAATATTCTCACATGATAGCATGAAATTTGCGATAGCAGATTTCATTTTTTTTTCACTTTGAAATCTGTGATTAATTTGAAATATCAATAAAACTCATCATTACATATTTATCTGAAGTAAACATCCGAATTGTTTCTAAAACATTCACGGCAAGCAACACTCGAACACATTACACTCTGTTTATTGCTCGTAAACTTCTTTATTCATTCATTGCTCGGTCATAAGATTTCCTTAACCCTTAAACCCCAAACTGCTGAACAAATAAGCACCTCTGCCGACAACACAGATCCGTACAATTTGTGTTCTCTGCTAGTTAAAGTTACAGGGCACGAAAAGTGGCATGTACAAATTATTAATTCCTGCAGCAGTGCACTGTGTTTATAAAATTTCCTCTCGGTGCCTAAACCCCGCAACGAAGTGGAAGATTTAAATATAAAGCTTTCTAACATCTCATGTTATTCTTTTCTGTTGGAAAGGGAAGGATGCCTTCTTCCTTGAACGCTTAAATTTGCTGAAAACTTTTTCGTCTTGTTTGGAACTAATGGATTTAAACAGCTGCAATACCGAGATTATCTGAGCGTTTCAGGAATTTTTGGGTTTAGTTTAACTTCGGGTGCGTTATTGTCTACATTTTGTTATGATCTTTGTATATAACTAGCCGCATTTGACGACCAGCTTGCTCCCCAAGATTGTTGATTTTTTTTAGGGTATAAACGATTAATAAGGAATGCAGTTTTAAAATGTCAGTTTATTTGACGCGACATAAAAATATGACTTTAACAGAATCATTCTGCAACAAAATATTGTAGGCAGAAATTAAAAGTGCATATAGTATGAAATATAAACAGAAATGCAAGTCCTGTTTTGGAATTAATCATTAAAAAAAGTAATTTTTTATCTGAGTTTAATCATTAGCGTAAGCAGGCAAATAAATATTTTGATGGATGACTTTGAATTTCATAACATTAAAAAGGCAAAGCAATTTAAGTAGCATTACTCTAAAAGCTTTTTTTTAAACCAAACTAACATTAAAAGCGTTGCAACGTTGTAAATTAAACTTGAAGAATTTATGAAAAGAAAAGTAAAAATCTGTATAGAAATGAAATAGATATCATTAAAGAGAAAAAATTTGAGTTTTATGATAAAGCAAAATCCTTTTTGGAAAATTAATAGTTTGACAGTCATCTAGTATTTCCAGAAGGTAAGTCATAGCGAGTACGTATAGTGATGGTTAAGCCTATTTGCACTCTCAATTACTAAACTTTCAGTTTAAAGTTTATTTCTTAATTTCTTTTACATCTTCTGACAGGAAGACGTGTGTTGACTCGGCGAGTAGTATTTATAATCTAATTATTTTATTTAATCAGCGAAATGTTGAATTAATTATAGCTGTTAAAACGCTGAATAAAGCAGTTTGCTGAAACTTTCTTACATTAATATGTTTATATTTCATTGCTGCCATTCCGTAAAAAGTAATAAGAGCGATTTCTGTACAGCGTACGTTAGTGTTTTATATATATATAGATGGTCGGTGAATGCTCTGTTTCTTTTAAACGAAGAAAAAGGATCAAGATTTTTATCTTCTTTTCGTATGGAAATGAATTCATTCTGTGCATACCGGTTTCACCGGGAATACTAGCTGCATTTAATTTCAATTGAATCTCTTATTCATTGCTTAGTGCTCACTGCAACAAAGCATGTTTAAACGTTATACGTTTGAAAAGTTCGAAGGTGTTTTATTTTAATTGCCCTACAAATTTTAGATTATGTACATAAACCGTCTTATATACTCAATGTTATGAATGTTAAATTAACATTAAGTATTTAATTGCCAGTGTAATCTGTTTCAAATTAAAATTGCTTTTTATTATAATGCGATATTTACCGATTCTTGATATAAACTACGCAGATAATAAACAGAATCTTTATACCTTAACTATCAACTACAAAAGAAAATCACGTGGTTAATCCTTATCTTGATATCTTATGTATAGTTTAATGCTCCCGATTCCCTAAATAAAGCACTCGAAAGCACATAGAACTCGAAAGTGTGCGGTTTTAATAGCCCTATAACTTTTAAATTAAGTACATAAACCTCTTATATATTCAAGTCGTATGAATGTTAAAGTAACTTTAAAAGCGTAATTGCTAATTGCAAATGGAATCTCTTTGAAACCGCGTATTGTCTTTTGTGAAAACGTAATATCAGTTCATTGATTCTACAGATGGCAGATAAATAGCTTTTTGGCTAAATTTTAAAAATATTTTTTATTAAGTGTTTCAAAATTGTATATTTTTCACAGGACATTTTATATGCTTAAAAATGATTCAATTTAGCATGATCCTCTAACAAAAGATAGAAGGAAATAAAATTACTTCTCTACCAGTTATTTATACATCTTTCCACAAACGAAATGTCACATTTTTACATCAAGAAAGACACAAAATTTCAAAATAAAAAAGCAAATAACCGTCCATGTTTGGACCAGAACTACGAAATAAATTACCCGGCGCTGGTACATCAATTACAGAAGTGGCTTTCAAAAGTACTAAAAGTACATGAAGGAGCTGCAATAATAAATTAACCTCGGCGAAGATATTCTTATAAAGAAAAAAAATCGTACAACGTGTTCTCATCTTTAGTTCGCCGAGTCATTCTTCATTTTTCTACTCTTATTTAGAAGAAATCCTTGAACGGGAAAGCTATGTATTCATTTTGTCGACTTGAAAATCCCAATTTTTCAAGCCGTTATAATCATTTTGTGAGAACAAACATATAGGAAGTTATTGGCGTGAGTTCAGTTTAGTATTTCTTTAGTCATCTGAGTTCTTTTATAATATATTTATATGTCGCAATTTTTTTTGTCTTTTTTATAGTAAAGAAAAGCATAGGTAAAATAATTGAAAATAAAGTCGACAAATATCAAAATTTTAAATAAAGCATATTTAAAATTATATCTTTACATCCTGGCCAGATTTGTGATAAAACATTTAATAATCTTGATCCTTCGATGCATTTCTTATTTTTTTTACAAAAAAAAATGCATGTGTTTTGAATAACTACATATAATTCAAGAAATTTATTTAAAAAAATTTCAGTATTTTTTCGTGAATTTAAAAGAAAATTAAAATGTGTCAGATGGTTATAACAATCCAGTGACACAAATCATATTATAACAATTCTACAATAAAAATAGAAGTCACTTTTTACCAATATACTTTTTACGAAGCAAAAAATGATATTTTTATTGCATTTTATGGTAGAACTATTCATATGACGGCCATCCTGGTATCTTTCCAAGTTTATAATTTAAATCTAATACAGCTATTTTTATCTGACTGTCTTTTCCACAAATTTTTATCAAAAAGCATTTAAAATAGGATGTAAGAACATTCATTGTTAGCCTCTGAAACAATCATATGAAATTTAAAAAAGGAAGCCAAATGACACGGTTACACGGCAATACACGGCATTGCCGAATTAATTCCTGCATAAAGAATATTGGTTGTATGTGGTAAACTTAGTAAAAATTGCCATTACTCTAAAGTTATTTTGTAAAATATGTCCCCCTGCCCCCATTACGTAGGGGGGTTACATATTAATATGGCATGATGACTAGAAAAAAAAAAAGAATTTATCTTTCAATAAAAATAAAATTAGGGATAAAGATAAAATCAAGAGGACTGATGGAACGGATGGAAGATCTGACGAGGAATGTAATTTTAACATGAACGACATTAGCTGTCCTGTATTTAACTTATAAGGAGAAAGAACACTTTTTTAGTGTAATGTATGTAGTCAAATATTGTAGTTTTAAAATTATTAATTTATATTTTATATTTTTTATATTTTATATTTTATATTTATATTTTATTAATTATTAATTTAAAATTATTAATTTATTATTAATTTATAGACTCGTACAATATCGTAAAGGCAGTAAAATCTAATAATTCTTTTACAAAATATTTACAGTTAATTCCTAATTAGAGTAAAGAAATTTATTTAGATTTAAGTACCGTATATAAGAAATTAGTTACCGCCATTTTTTCAGGTAGCTGCATCTAATTAGAAGAAATATTACATTTTTATTACATTGTACAAAGCGCAATTCTTAATTGTAATTATTTTATAAACAGATGCATAGTTACTTTAAGGAAAAATTGTTTCACTTTATGAGTAAAATTTAATTTTTGGCAAACTAATAATTCTTTATAAATTTTAGAACATATCCATTAAAAAATTTATGTTCGTTAAAAGGTTACATAATAAACTATATCAATAACAAGAAAAATAAATACCTTATTAAGTACTTTAAATTATTAGAACTATAATATTTATACAGAATGTAGTTTTCCAAATTATTAAAAAATTTCAATATTTCAACTAATTAGATAGTTTGATTAATTAATTTTTGTTTCCTAAATAATAATAAATACAAAACCACAATTATATATTTTTATTTACTAAGGCACTATGAATATTTTAATTGTCATTTTTAGTTTCATAAAATCATTGGCGAAATAAAGATTACAGAATACGGCTATGACTTGGTTTTCTCTCTAAATTCACAAATACTTTTACAACTTGTTGCAATGATTCAACATTCAACTTTGTAATAAAGATTTCAAACATATTCACTTTCTTTTATAATTTCAAAACAATGAGTAAAACTACATTTTCTCGTTAACGAAACCCAAATTTCTTTAAACAACTTAAATAATAATCGGAAACTGAAATGATGTTATGATTTCATTTTGACGCCAACAATCACCTTTAAGAAAACGATTGAAAAGATTTAGAAAAATATCGCTAAATCTGGAGATCTTTCCTCGAGTATTTGGCGGGTTTTGTCTAGATTCGGTTAACAAAAAAATAATCTATAAAATTAGGCATGTAAGGAGATTGATCTATTATTTTTCCTTTAATTTCTTTACTAATGTTTACCTCACCAAATACATTTTACGGTGCATATTTATTAACGATGAAGGATTGGGGATTCGCTGTCTAAAACAAATAACAAACAATGAAACAAAATGATAATTAGGTTTTTAGTTAGTGTGCGTTCACCGTTACTTGCACTAACAAATTAACGGTGACACTCGTTTGGTTTGAGTGTTACATTCGGCGAGTTTTGGTCCTTTCGCCGTTAATTAATAAATATCCATTTTGCAAAAAAAATCAAGATTGAAATCACCTTTAATATGCTCCTTTAAATAATCAAGGATACCAAAAATGGTGAATATGATTAATTGTCCAAAGTTAAAAATCAAGATGTCTGAGAAGTCAAACAATATTAGGCTAAACTTTGAAATACAGTCATGTGGCTCCTTGCGAGGTTGCCAATTTTTCGTTGGCGCTTTTGCTACTATTACACTATTGCTACCGTTCTCATCGCATTCGGCCATTTCGTTAAATTTTGACGATAAACTAATTTGTTGGCGAAAATGACTGTATATCAAAGCTTCTCCCAATACTACGTATGCAATTGCTAAGAACTACTCCGTTTGATTAGGAGATACACGAAAGCAGAATTTAAACAAGATTTCTGCGCATATTGAATGTGATATTCTCTGTAAATTTTTCGGAAAATATAATATCTAGTTCAATGCATTTTTTTCAACGAAAAGTTTTGGTATATCATTACTACACAAATTATTCGTAACATTAGAATTAACATAAGAGGGAAAACTAAATAAAATAATTTGCTAAGACTTTAAGATTAGTGTCCAGTTTTTCGCCTAGAAAGACAAAGTTGGCTAACTTTCAAAAACTCGCCAAGAATCCCAGTTTTTTGTTGTTGTTGTTGCTTTTGTTTGATTACAATATACGGAAAGAAAATTTTTCTAAGATTACATTAAAAAATTGTCAAAATAACATTTCGATCACAATCGGCTAAAAATATTCATTTTTGGAAAACGGATATTAATTTTAAGTCGGGACAGTTAATTAAAAAAATTTTCCATTGATTAAGACAATTTGATAAACACTGAACAGATTTACCGGAAATGGAAATAAGTATTACAAAATAAATAAAAAAAGTAATATTATATAATGATACATCTGAAAAATAAAGCCTAAAATTAAATGAAGATAACAAGAGGTTTTGCCTGTTTCGCAAAAAATACATAAAATTAAATACGAAAAAAAAAATTCCAGACAAACTGAGTGCGTTGTATAAAGTTATATTGCCAACATTAAATAAACACTTCGCCGTTTTCTTTTTTCATCAGAATTATATTATTAAATTCACGTGAATAAAAATGTGTCTTTATCATTATTGATGTTGATAACGAAGTTTTCTGAGACGTAAATTCACTGTTTGGCCATTTTTTCAACCTATTGAATTGGATTTTAAAAGGTTGTTGAAAATTATTGGAAACATTATATAAAATGTGTCCAGTTAAGTAACTTGAAAATTCTTATGTGTGATGTATAAAATTCAAGCGTGTGTTTTAATTATCTGCATGCTGTTATTAACTTGTTTTGATTTTTAATTCCACGCCAATTTATTATAGAGAAAGTATAGTAATCGTTAAAAAATTCGAACTCGAGATTTTGATAAATCTCTTTGTTTCACATGTCCCTGAGTTCGAGGAAGGCCGTCCATCCTGCTATTCGAATATAATTTAACATGATAAGTGCGAAACGAAGAGAGCTAGATAGCTAAGATTAGGCACAGATATTTAACATCTATAGAGAGCCAAATCTAATTTAATTGTGGCTGATTATCTCTCGGTCTGTACTTTTAGAAAAATGTAAATGTGAAAACTCAAAAACCGAATCATTTAAATACTTCAATTTTGATGTGGGATTTTGTGTCTTCAACGCATACTAGGTTACTATTAACATTGCTCTAGATAGATAAAATTTGGTAGACAGATTTAGCATATATAGTGCAGACACCTGTCAGATTTAATTCAAATCCGTCAAGGATTGATTGTCTGTCGGTATATACTTTTAGAAAAATGTAAACTCTATAATTCCAAAACGCAAGGACTTATTTGGTATGGGAATTTATGACAACAAATGCAGTTTTGTCCCAAATTTTTGTTTCAAAAGGTTGTGAAAAATACGTCTAAAACACAAATTCGATTTTTGGATACTATTAACGCATATCAGTGATTAATCGCCAAGGATAATACGATAAATTCATTTAAAATGTTAAATTTACACCAAAAGTTAATATTTCGTAATTATTGTACTCCAATACTATTCAAGGCTTCCTCTTGGATGACAAGTTTATGAAAGAGTATGTGAGAAAGTTTTGACACCACTCCCGCTGATTAATAGTTAGTTAGCAACAATGCACTTTGTTAAAAAAATAGCTTGCTTGACCTAAGAGCCAAAACGGAGTGAAAGATTCCATATAAAGATGACCACAACACGTGATTTTCTATCGTAGAAAAGAACAGGATGTCTTGCTAGGCTTAAAAGTTTTCTTCTACTTAAACTGCCTGAGGAATTTAGGCGCTACTTGGTCTCAAAGGATTTTAAAGACAGAGGTTATTCTTTGATGTCTTAGATTACGGCTTAGTTTAATTATATTTAAATACTTTTTCTTTATGGGTTTTGTTTGTTTTTGCCCTCTAACAGAGGAGAGTAGATTTTTTTCCTATTATAAAAAAATCTTGTTTTCCATTTATTTTAAAAGAACATTTTTGTGTTCTGCATTGTTTGATGAACCATAAATACACTATTCTTTTTAAGTTAAAATTTTGAATTGTAATTTTATTCATACTTCTTTCACTTTTATTATTGATGCTTTACTGTTAAATTTGAAATTCAATGAGCAAATGCATCATGATTTTAAATATTTATGTTCTATCTTTTCCCCAAACTTAATTATGGAAATTTCGATATTTTTAGAACTGTTGTCGACATTCATGGAATAATGCTGGAGGTTAATAGGTTTAAATATTTATATTTGAAATGGAGAAGCATTGATTCCCACGCGAATAATAATACGATTTAAAAAATCTTTATTGAAAGAATCAGACTTAAAAATTTACTCCCTTTTCTATAAGAAAGGTTTTACATACATTTCTTAAAATCATAAAAAGTTTGATCTTCTTTTAACAGAAAGAAAGATATTAATGCATAGAAGCTATATGTCCATATACTAAATTTAAATACTTTTTGAATAAAGAAATGAAAATATTTCTTTCTTGACTTTAAAATCTTGATTTTTGAGATTGAATAAATGAAGCAGATCATAGAATTTCATACAAAATCAGTAATATAAGTACTGAAAAATAAGATGAAAAGAAAAACCCTTTCATTAGTTTTAATCTAAGACTATAAATAAAATCAAGTGCATTCATTCTCTTAAAAGACGTTAAAATAACTGATTGGATAAAAAGCTTTTAGATAACAAGTTTTTTTATCACTAAGAAAATAAAATCAAATGTTTCACTAAAGAACTGTTTATAGTATATATTTAAAAATGAATCAACCTTGCTGAATATTTTATTATCCTCTATAAAATAAATAACAAAATAAGATGCCTTTTTCTTTGAAACTTCAAAGAAGCTTTTTTTAAAGAACAAGTCATCTCTTTTTATGGTGATATTTATTGACTATTTCACATTTCATCCTGCTTTTTAATCAAAATGGAAAGATTTTTTTTTCTATATTTCTCTATGCCAGTTTAGAATGTTTTTTGCCGTATAGTCTCATTTAAATATTGCTTCTGTATTAAAGATGCATATTTATATATTGAAAACTTTATAATTTTCCAGTGAATAATTTATAAGTGTGTCTGAAATGATAAAAAGAAAGACTCTTTTTAAAATGTCATTTAAATATACTTATATATTATTCGTTAAAAATATCTTCCAGGACGTTTCATCAAATATTTTTTTAACAATGCCGTTAAATGATGCCGTTATATTTTCCTTAAGTTTCTTTTTTTAAATCTTTTGATGTTACAAGTGAACCAGCTTACATTCAAATAATTAATTCCATAAACTATTTCTAAATTTCACCATGCTTTGATGCCAGTAATTCAAATATTTTAAAAAAATAGTTTAATAATATAATTTATTCCTTAGAACTCAACTACACTTCTAGTGAAAGTTTCATTGATTTAAAATGTATGCATAATACGATGTAAATTTAATAACAGTATCACCCTTTTATTAATTATTTTATACGTTGAGGTTTCTGTATTTTGAAAGAGGAACTAAAAATCTTTCTCACCCCTGATCCAGTGCCCACCGTGGTATTGCAATCGACTTTGTGACCACGGCAGATTTACATGCGCGCCAGCTACCACACACGCGGGGGGTCTCGGGGGGGGGGGGGGGGGTTCGAGCTCGCAGCCCAAGGGATGCGAATCCAACACCCTACCAACCAGGCTATCCTGGCCCCACAGGTAACATGTACTTTTTTTACAAATTAAAAAAAATTCAAATAAAAAATAGAGTAAGTATATACTTTTTTTACTGTTTTTTTTTTCCCTCAGGAAAACGTATTTTGTTAAAAATTTCACTGATACTTTAATTTCAGAATGTCTAGAGGTATACCTTTAAATGATTTTCAAGAAGGTCAAATTGTTTCAGATAAATATGAAGAAAAAGGTATTAGAGAGATTGCTTGTATACTTCACGTCAGTCCCAATACAGTTTCTAACTTTATTAAAAATCCAAACAGAAATGGAATAAGGAAGAAGACTGAGAGATCTAAAACGTTAACGCTTCGTAATGTAAGAAAACTTGTTCATGAGCCGAAAAAAGAGTAGTGTAAGTGTTGCAAAAGCTCGAAATCAAGCAGGACTTATTCATGTGTTCAAGCAAACAGTATACAACTACATCCAAAGGTCCAAAAAATTCGTTTTCAAAAAATGGAGGCATTATCCAAAGTGGGAACAAACACATATTAATAATCTTTTATCTTGGATTAAGGAACACATGACATGGATCACAGAATGGACTTCTGTAATATTTTCAGATGAAAAAAAGTTTTACTTAGATGGTCCAGACACTTATCAATATTACTGGAATTGTCTGAAGAATGCAGAATATTATTTAACTACACAAATAGAAGGAGGAAGTTTGATGATCTGTTTAGCAGTTGGTTATGGAGAAAAAACAAGTTTGGTCTTTCTCGATGGTGGCAGAAGCATACAGACTACATTGACGTTCTGAATTCTGAGCTGCTTCCTTATGGCTCCGAATTAGGAGGAGAACATAGTATGTTTCAACACGATGGAGCCTCAATCCACATTGCCAATGGAGTTAAAAATTGGTTCGCTGTAAATAATGTGCAGGTTTTACCACGGCCAGCTAAAAGCCCTGATCTAAATATAGTAGAAAATATCTGGGCAATGCTTGTTCGTAGATTATACGCTGGTGGGAAGAAGTTTGAATAGCTCTTTGAGCCTCGAGTGTCCATTAAAAGTCATATTAAG
>JAPMOR010069562.1:116448-135199 GCA_026543865.1 Argiope aurantia | reverse complement strand
ATACTTTATTTGTGAATATCATGGTAATGATATTAATATTTTTTCAGTGAATGATCTAAAAAATAATTCTTATAAAAATAATTGCAGGAAAAATAAAAAATCCGTATTTTTAAAAGATATATATAGTATTCTTCTACTTTTTTTACACATTGTACGTTATTTGGTACAATCACAAAAAAAATTATAGTATAAAATTCATTTTATGACAAAACATTTCATTAGATATAAATATAGAAAAATTATGTTTTACAATTCTTTTTTTTTTATTTTTTTATTTTGATTCATATTAAAGTTCGAAATGCCCTTATAATGTTCATTATGCAATAATAAATTATTAAATTTGAAAAGCCTTAAATAACTTCTAGCAACTTACTATTTATTAATTTGTATAAGAATATACTATTAAAACATCTAAAAAGACTGCAATAGGATTTTAATGGTTTTTTCTTTTCATGAAATTAACTAATAAAATCAAGTTTGAAACTATATAAATTTGTTACCATTAATAAAATCTAAATCTTTTACAATGACATAATTTTAAATCCTAACTTAATGTCGATTCATTTTTAACGCTTAACGCTTTTTCATACTTTATAAACTAGCGTATTATAATTACATTCCAAACGATCTTAACGAGTCAGCTATCATATCTTCTTAATTGTCCGAAACATATAACACACTTGTTGTGTTCAATAACTGGTGCGAATTGCCTGGTCAACCCAAACCCATTCCACCAGTCAGATCACACCACTGACCATTAAATCCCAAACTGTTGAGCAAACATCCACCGCCAAAGACAGCTCTGATGCACACAATTTGAGCTCACCTCGAGTTGAAGCAAGAGAAGCATGAAAACGTGGCATCTTTAAATAATTATTTTCCGTCAAGTGCACCATGCTTATAAAATATATTTTCAGCGCCTAGGCACCGCAACGGAGTGGAAGATTTGATATGAAGCTTGCCGACAGCCCATGTTATGTTCCATGGTAGAAAAGAAGTGGATGCCTTGTTGGGTTTAAAGGTTTCCTTCCACCACTTTGACTCTGTGAGGCTCTTTCACCTTGCTTGGTCTTAAAGGATTTAAAGAGCAGCGGATATTCTCTGAACGCTGAGTTTATTGTTTAGTCTAGAGTTTTATTCAAATTTCTTTTGCTAGTTTTCTTTTGTTTTTGTCGTCTGGCAGCAAGCAGAATGTTAGTGAATGTTTTTTGTTGTTGTTTATTTTTCATGTGTTCAGAGCATGTTTTTCATTTACTTCAAAAGAATTGTTCAATATTATTCATTGGTTACTGAATTTTAAATCGAGTTATCTAAAGAGAAGTATTCTAAATTATATTGAATAATGCAATCTTTTTCAATCAGATAAAAATGACAATATTATCGTCATTTTGTGTCTGATTCATAATTAAACTTTCGGTTTTTCTGCACAGTTCAAACATTGGTAAAAATTGCGGTTAAAGAGTCTGATGGAACAGTTTTACTCGATCAAACTTCAACATATCAATAATATCATTCATACAAATTTTGCATCAAATATTCTATAAACCAGGGGGAGTTGTCTCCCCAAAACTTTCTAACATACTCTATAATAAACTTGTAATCCCAGAGAATGTTTTACTTGGCAATGGCGTACAATAGTTACGAAATATTTATTTTCGGCTTGAATTTATCATTTTTACTGAATCTATCGTGTCATTATCAGTGAGTTTTTTTTTTTTTTTTTTTTTTTTTTTTTTGTGATTAATCCCTGGCATGCAGTTAACAGTACCAAACAATCGAATTTATACTCTAAACGGATTTTTCCACACAGAGTCAAAGATTTGACACAAGATTGCACATATAGTCACAAAATCCCATGTCTAATTTGATATATTTAAATCATTGCGTCTTTGAATTTTTGTGTTTACATGTTTCTGAAAGTAGAGACCGAAAGACAGTCAACCCTTTTTTTGTTTTCGCTGAAACTTTAACAGGTGTCTATATTGTAGATGGTAAATTTGTATACCGAATATTATGTATTTAAGTCTTTTCATTTTGTAGTTATCGTGTTAACATATATTCAAACAGACGGACAGACTGACTTCCTCTGTACCTACACAGTTTACTCAAAATTTGATAGAAATCTGTGAATTTGGAGTAAAGACCGTATACCAAATTACAACCGTCTAGCCGAAAATGTTTCTGAGTTATCTTTGTCAGATACGGATATTTTCTAGAAATGTGTTTTTCGAAATTAGGGATGTCTAAAACGTGGAGGTTCATCAAAGTCACAAGTTCAAACTTTTTGACAATTACTATACTTTTTCTATACTACATATATGGGGAAGTAAAAATTACCTTCGTAGAAAAATACCCAGTTTAAAAAGAAGAATTAGAATTTATTTCGTATTCAGACTTCTTAAATTGTCATGTTGTTCATGAATTATCTATATTTGTGGAACACAATTCCAATTTAATATTATCTATACTTATATAAAGCTCAATGCGTGTGTGTGTGTTGGCGCTCTACAGAAAAGACCATTTGACCTACAGCTACCAAATTTGGTACGTGCATACCTTGGAGGTCGGGAATGTGCACCTGGGGTCCCTTTTTTTGAAATTTTAATTAGAATTTTAATTATTAATTAAAAACTAACTTTCCCGCCAAAAAATCATTTCTTTCACCACCGCCAAATGAGTAAGGCTTCAGCATTTTTTCCCCACGCTAATGAGGATTAGGCTTAACATTTTTCGGCCGATTGTTTCAAACGATTCTGTTTATTTTCTTAATGTTTGATGCATTTAAAATTAAACGTTGTTAATCGATCTCTCAGATTCATTCTGACGTACTTTTGAATTAAAATAAAACAGAATAAAGGAAATTAAAAATTTCTACTCTGCATAGCGTTACCCCAACTGGCGTAGAAAATTCACGCATTTGCGTTACTATAACTGGCGTTGAAAATTCACGCATGCGCATTGTGTTCTGATTGCTTACGTCCATTTTCAACGAAAGCGAACCACAGAGAGGAGATCTCTTTCTCTGTGAAGCGGACTTGGTTTAAATTATTTTTAGGTTAGTTGTATGCTTTTGTAATTAAATTGTATTTATGTTAGTTTAAGTTCATCGTTTTTTAAGTAATTTTTTTACCTGTTTTCGAGCGATTATTTTAAACGATTCTGTTTATTTTCTTAGCGTTTGCTGCATTTAAAATTAAACATTGTTAAGTAATAGACCTGCTCATGATGAATCTGAAAAAATTTTGTTGACAAATTCTTGAGATATTACATAAATTAAGAAAGATATTCTTTAGTGCCCATAAGGTTTAAATGCTCAGTGACTCTATTTTCAGTAATCATATTACAAAAAAAGGCTTTGTTTCAATAAAAAATATTATCATATTAATTGCAGATTAATTCTTTTCCACTTTAATTTAAAGCATAAATTCTACGGGAGCTAACAGAAAATTAGAGAGATACAGATTATGTTATGACTGAAGGCCTTTAAAATATTATGAGTGAATTGAAATTTGAAGTTTTAAAATATCTTAATGAAGAAGCTATTAAAGTAGGAATTACATAAAATATTTAATTATTAAAATTTTAACGAGCATTAAGATTGGCGAATCGGCTGCTCGCCAAAGGCGGCTAGTATAAAATAAAATTCCAAGTAAATAAAACACTAATTGATCTCATTGTGACTGAAATCCTGAAACATACATTGATAGCTCATCTGCTGTATCAATAGCGATCCAGATTATGCTTACACCAACTGTCAAGAAAGTGATATTTTTAGTAAATCATAACTGAAATATAACCTATTGATTCACTATTTATATAAAAATTAGAACTGATAATTCTGGATAATCAAATTAAATGAAATAGTTTTCTCTGTTTAGATATTGCTGAACTGCTGAAAACTGATTTGACAGGTCAACACTCGGCAAAGGTATGTTATTTCCAATTGTCTGAAACAATCTTGTCAATGCAGTTCTGAAATGATGAAACCGATTTCCCAATGATTAGCTGATTCGGGTAATTGGGAGGGGTCCAACTTATAGGAAAATACATTTGGCTGGAATAATGGTAATCATACAAGTTATTTGAAGCATATCGAAACTCAATTACTATGGAAATCGATTATCAATTTAGATAACAACTAACTCAATTAATTTTATATAATTTGATTAATTAGAATGAGTGTTCTAATAAGATGCTGCTTCAGGGGCGTAATATTGCTTAACCAGTGAATTACTTCAGGCCATCAATTTGATGAAATACTTCCATTTACAAGTTGAATAAGCCTTTTAATCAGCAAATAATGCCAGACGCCGAACTATGGATAATTATAAATTTTGATTAATATAGACAACCGATGCTATTAGAACATAAAGTCATAATAATAGAAGGATAACCAACCTCCCATTTATAAGATTTATTACACAATTTAAAATAATGATATAAAATATATATTCTTATGGGCAATTTTCAACGAAAATATTTATTTAAACAAAATGAATGTCTTTATATGTAAATAAAGAAAGTACTGCACTGAATGTTTTAAATGGAATAAAAGAATAAAGAATGAAATAAAAGGTTATCCTGAAAAGCCGATTTTTCGAAACTATTTTTTATTTATTTGTTTGTATTTTTTATTTATATTATTTTTTTTATATTTTTTTATTTATTTTGTATTTGTATTATTGATTATTATTCATTTATTTTTATTTATGTACTCTTTATCTATTTTGTATTTATTTATTATTTATTGTTTATATATTTGTATGTTTATTTTTTATTTATCATTTATCTTTTTATTCATTTTATTTATTTATTTATTCTTAATGTTTAAATAGGCTTCTTTATAAAAACGTTAGAATATTGTTTCTTAGTCTATTTTTTGAGAATTTTATATTTGCATTTACATATGTTTTAATGCTTCTTTACATCTTTAAATGCTATTTTCTCAAATAGAGAATATAATAGAATTTTTTTTAATGAAAAACTTCATAAACTTAAATCTAAAACATATTTTTTGTTCAAATTTGATATAATAACTTCTGAGTATGTTCTACTGTTCTTGTACGAGATAATAAGTAATCTACTCATTTAGAAATATTTTATAGTTATTTTAGTGATTCACAATGTGAAACGAAAAATGAAAATTTAGTGTTATTTGTCACTTGAAAGTCAATATTTAAAGAATGCTTATAAATACAGCTTATTTTTTAGTCCTTGGTTCAGGAACTAGATAATACATTCCTTAAGCTATCTGCAAAATTTTAAGAAAATCATTTGATAAACCACTAAACTAGAAGATTTTTACTTTAGACCTCGTTTCAGCCCAAAAGCAGCCCTTCTGTCTAAATTTTTAAAAAGTAAAATAAAATTAAAACTTTTGGCACATTTTTGTCATATTTTGGTTTTATGGATGGTTTTTCAATCTTTTTTATACAAACATTCAAAAATATAAACATTTTCCAAACGTTTTTCAGAAAATTCCTCCACATACCTTAAAAGAGATTTTTAAATAAGAATTCGATATTAATTATTCAAATAAAAACTTAATAGAAACCCAAGAAAATTATCAAAAAAATATAATGATTCATTTTTATATTAAACTCCATCACGTTGATAATATCTCATGTTCCGAAACAAAACCTGCATGGATAATTGAATATTCCTAATTTTTATTTTAAAAAATAAAATAAAAGCTTAGTAAAGAAAAAAAAAACGAAAGTTTTGGGAAAAAAAAACTTTTTTGTTTCTTAAATAATAATTCCCGAAAAGATAAAGAGAGATGATTTATACTTGTGATGACATGTCAAGACGGTATATCTCTTATGTCTTTTATTTTTAACGAACGGCAGTTAGTTTTGATGGCAATAACATTTTTCAAGATTTATTGATATTATTTTAAAGTAAAGATTTATTCTGGCGGTTTTTCTCTACATGAAGTTGCCGTTATGATTGATCCCAACGCTCCTTGGAAACAATTTATTTAAGATCTAAATATATTGTCACAAAATAAAATAATCAGTATAACATACTAACAAAAAAGGACTTACTTTTCTTTTCACTTGGTAGAAATAAGGAATTGTATTATCAATTTACAGTTCTAAATTATTAAAATTTTATTTGTAAGGATTATGGTAGTTTGATTCAAATAGGTTGATCATTTAATTAATGAAAGTTTTAATCAAAAGAAATCTAATATTTTGAGATTTTTTACCTTTTTGTATGCATAGTATAGAGAAAGTATAGTAAGGGTCAAAAAAATCAGAACTGGAGATTTTGTTGCTTTAGATCTTCCTGAATTCGAAAAACACATTTTTGGAAAATGTCCGTCTGTCTGCCTGTGACAAAGACAACTCAGAAACGCTTTGAACTAGATGGCTGTAATTTGGTATATGGTTCTTACACCATATCTGCAGATTCTTATCAAATTTCACACACACAGATTTAATACCCATAGTGCAGATACATGCCAAATTATTAGCTAAATCCAACTACTGGTTGAGTATCCGTCGGTCTGTACTTTCTGAAATATGTAGATGCAATAAATCAAAAACTCAATGACTTAAATATAACAAATTTGGTATAAGTTTTTGTGATTAAAGTGCAGTTTTGTGTCAAATTTTTGTTTCAATCAGTTTTGAAAAACGTATCTAAAACACAAATTCGGTTTTTGGATACTATTAACGCATGCCAGGAATTAATCGCTAAATAACTCGCCAAGAATAACCGTTGGATACAACAAAAATGTTGAATTCTTTCCAAAAATTAATGTTTTGTAACTATAGTAAGCCAATACCAAGTAAGACATTCTTTGGCATGACAAGTGAATTAGAGAATATGCGAGAAAGTTTTGGGAAGACCCATCCCTCTAGTTACAGTTTCCAACAAGGCAATTGGTTTTGATCAATAAGGTAGCAATAATTTTTTTTTAAATTAGCATCATATTTTTTTTCTGTTTTTAGCATTCCGAAGTTCTTTCTAAACGTGGGTTGCCAAAGTAAAGCCCCAACTGATTATGGAGGATGAGAAGCTACCGCGTAAGAAAGTAAGTATTCGCTGCCCGATGGTTATCTTAAAGGAACGTGATTCAGTTACCTCCATTCTAATGATGGCACACACTTCCTGAGAGAAGAGCAGGACCATGGCAGTGAACCTTTGTGGTTCTTAGTATCCTAACGTTAGTTTCTCGCTTATTGTTGTCGCGACAGCGGTCATTGAAGGGTTAGCTCTGATATAGTTACAGACTTGTTAGTTACAAATATAGTTAGATTTTTCGAATAATGTATATTTATTGTGAATCATATGTATATCTTGAATTATACATATGATATATGACGCATGAATTTGCGACAAATTTGTAGATTTTATAAAATTTTGGTTTTAACATATAAAATAGGGATTCTTAAGAATGTATGAACCAAATCTATGAAAGGATTGACTGTCTGTCTGTCTGTCTGCACTTTCGCATGCATGTAAACGCAGGAACTCAGAATTGCAATGACTTACATTATTGAAATAGGATATATTATAATGGGAATACAACTGTAATTCTAAATACCTGTGCGTACAAAATACATATTTATATGATAGATTCAGTAAAAATTCTAGATTCAAGATCTATATTTCATAATTATTATCCGCCAATGGCATGCAAAGTATTACTGGTCCTTCCAAAGGTCCGAAATTTTATGAGCGGATAAGGGTATAAGTTCTTTATTGGAGAGTGTGCGAGGAAGTTTATTGGAGACCACTTCTGCTGTTTTAACATAATAATATTTATAAGGTAGATATTGCCTGTGAAATGATATGTGTATAATGCAAGAATCATCCAAAGAGCCTTAAAAATAGACAGCTAAATATAGAAATTTGGAACTTAGTTATTTCTTGGGATCTAAAAGTTCAATAAGAAAAAGTTTTTGAAAATTTTAATTTAGATGATTATTTGAAAATTCAATAATTTTCGAACATATTATTGCACAAAAATAGTTTTTTCATCAATTAAATTTTATAAAAATCAGCTTATTATTGATGCTATTTATTTAAAACTTTTTGTATGGAGAAACTATGTAGTGTAGAGAAAGTATAGTAATTCTCAAAAAATTAGAAGTCGAGATTTTGACGAATCTCCACGTTTTAAACCTTCCTGACAAAAAAACATATTTTTGGAAATTGTCCGTCCATCCGTCTGTCTATCTATCTGTGATAAAGATAATTAAAAAACGCTTTAAGCTAAATAGTTGAAATTTTGTATATGGTCTTTACTCCAAGTTTGCAGATTTTTATCAAATTTTAAGTAAAATCTACTAAAAAAAAGTCCGGCTGTTCGAATGTAAGTTAACATGATAATTACAAAACGAAGAGAGCTAGATAGATAAGATTCGGTACCCAGATTTAACATCTATTGTGTGGACACCTGAAAAAATTTGTACTAAATCCAACTGCGGGTTGTCTGTCTTCAGTTTGTACTTTCAAAAACATATGAGCGCGATAATTTAAAAATGCAATGACTTTAATGCATCAAATTCAGTATGGGATTTGGCGACTGCAAGTTCAATTTTGTGTCAAATCTCTGTTCCAATCAGTTGAGAAAACCGCGTCCGAAGCACATATTCGATTTCCGGATATTATTAATGGTGTGCCAGGGGTAAATCGTCTAATAATTTATCAAGGATGACACAGCAGATTCAGTAAAAATGCTAAACTCACGCCAGAAGTTCATATTTCATAACTAACCATCACCCTGTATATTTGCGAAAATAATTTAATACCTTAGATGATAATCTGGAATCGACAGAATTCATGAACGCACAGTAAAAATTATAATCATGATTTAGAAGCATCTTCAATTTTTTATCGTGTTTTTGTAAATATCCAACTTTGCAGAAGTAAAAAGATATTGAATTATCTGTTCACAAAGATTTTTCAAAACTAAACAGTAAAATATTGCTATTACATCATAATCAATTTTAATTTTTAAAGAGATTTATTGAAAATTTGATTAATCATTATTATGTTCTTGAAACGGGAATATTTCAGTTGAAATAGTATTCATTCGGAAATTTGATTATTATTTCAATCCACCTAAGAAATGATTTCAAATTATATTTAACTAGAAATCAGTTTCTTGCTATCTGAATTTTATATTAAAAACGAACACCTTTTCTTACGATATAATGGCAACAATTTGTCGTATTTTATATTTTTGACATTTCAAATATATATTTATTATATATTTTATATATATTTATTATATATTCAAATATATATAATTTATAATATTTTTAAGGCAACCTTATTTTGTAAATGGAATAACAGGTTGATCATCACAGCAAGGCATGGTTTTCAAGTCACTGAAAAATGTCTCGAAATTTCGAAATTCGTATTAATTTTACTTTGCCCAGCTCTAAAGTGCATCGTTCGCTCCTTTGGTGACGTCATCACCGATAGTGAGTTCAATCACCTGACTTAGATTTCTTTCTCCTAGAACCACAGAAAATGGAATATTAGTCAAATGAAAATAGAGTTATTCCTGTTTTATCTTGGCTCCAAGATAAACGAAATGATCATCATTGGAATAGCAGAATTCGGAAAAATACTATTCATATGGGCCATCCTAACCACATCCCATGTCTCAATTGTATTCTTTATTTATGTATTTGTGCATATTTAATTAATATATGTACTACCGTTAATGTGTAGATTATTTATATAAATTGTAAATTGTTTAATTAATCTGTTGATTACCTGCTATATTTCGTTAAAGTCGAGGGTCGTTTATTAATACAGAGATTTCACCGTTTATTTATGTAATACTCATTTTAACGCTTTCTGAATTGTTAAATTGCAGTACGTTCTTTCTCTCCTTTCTTTTTATACAGTCTACTGTTTTTTTACTTCTGGCTTTCATAAATATATTCCAAGAGCGTAATTTGTTTTAACGTTAAATTTTCATAGTTTAGAATAGTTACATACCGGTGGTAACGGCAACCGAAAAGCGCCAAGAAAAATTTCACTAATTTGGCGTTTTTAATCATCTGTGATATATAAATGTTTTGTATATATTCTATAACTGTTATATATAAATGTTTATGCACTTGATTATATTTTTATTATTTGGCGAAATTTCTTCTGGGCGCTTTTGAGTCGCCATTAAAACCGAACTGAACCCAAATGGTTTCAAATTCATTTTTGCTTTTAAGTACGCAAATTTGTAACAAAATTTTGAAAGCATGTACAATTTGAATACAATACAAATACAATTTACAATTTGAAAGCGTGTTTGCTTAAAATGAAAAATGGATTTTACTCAAGCTTCTTTGTAAAAATTTGAAAAATTATTGAGTTTTTATAAGGATTTTATTTTTTCTGTAAGAAATGTTTAAATTTATAATATGCGGGTTTTCTAGATATTCTGTTTATTAATTCGGTTGTGTTGGGAATAAAGCATTTCTTAACAATTTAGAAGGATGCACTTTTTAGCTAATTTATAAGGAGAAAGAAAATTTTCACATTACCTGATTTTTACATTGACTCCACAACGATAGACCCTTCATAATTTTGCGTTTGTCTTTATACAATGTCTGGCATCAGGACTCAGTTTGCAGTTGAATTTATTTTTTTATAAAAATAATATACTAATTTAAATTATCTTATCATATAACCGTAAAGTACTTAATCTAATATCTATCGTAATTTCACAATGTATATATAAAAGAAAAAGATATTATTCTTTTAATTTAATATTAGGTAAGAATTATAAAGTTATCGTGAAATTTTATTTTTTCATGCAAGCCCAATCTTATTAATACCATTAAAATGGATGTAATAATGTCTTATAGTGATAACTTAATATAACAGTATTACTTCCAGACATTCACAGAGAAGAATATAATGGATTGAAAATTTGGTCATCTGTTTCTGAATCATGAGTAAATTTATATTAACTTGGATTACAAAGCATAAACTGACGGAACTAAATTACATCTTGATTTGCATTTTCTCGTGTATGAAGCATCTAAAAAGAAAGTCTTGTAATTTTCAAAAATTCGAATACAAAATCTTGACGAATTTCCATATTGCATATCCCGTGAGCCCGAAAAAAACACCACTTTGGAATTATGCCCCTTTGTCAATATGTATGTGAACAAAATAATTCAAAACAGCTTTGAGCTTCACGGATGAAATTTGTTGTATGGGCTTTACACTAAATTTATTAATTTCCATCCAATTTTGTATGAAATTCCTTCACAAATAATAACAAATAATAATAGACCTGCCTAACTATTTGAAATAAAGTTAGATACAAAATGAAAAGAGCTAGGTAAGTCAACTATCTGACTCTCCGACCCGCCATGAAGGCACACGGATTTAAACCATAAGGCTGAATGACCGGACAGCCGCAACAGCAACACTGGCAGGAGCTGTAGTTGAGTCTTAAAGGCCATCACCGCCACGGAACAACCCTCCCCGAAGGAAGTACGTCCCGACATCGATGGGGGGAGTCATATCCCCCACCTATTTGTGTACCCTCCAGGGTGACAAGATCCAACCACCATGCCGGAAGCATCTCATCCTCATTTCGAGGTGCCCCCGGGGGGGGAGAGCTAGATAAATAAAATTTAGTACTAAGATTTAGAATTTAAACTATATATCTAAGTCAAAGTATAATCACATCTGTCAAAAGACTGACCGTCTATCAATCTGATCTTTTATGTTCATGTAGATATAATAACTCAAAAACGTAGTGATTTAAATAAACGTATTTTAGTATATGACTTTGTGGGACAATTGACCTTTTGCGTCGCGAAATTTGCCAAAGATTGCAATTAATAGGTTTTTCATGACTATTATTTGTCAGTGATAGATGAAATTGACGGAAATCCAAAAATAAATATCTGTTAGCTCATGGCATTCATGGTTTTTCACCGAAATTGTATCCGGAAAAAGGAAAGGAAAGAACATCTTTATCAAAGAGTATGCGAGGAAATTTTAAGAAGACCACTCCCACTGGTTTAGGTACTGCTTTAAGAAATTTTTAAGCATTTGAATTTTTAAAACAATGGTTTTATTAATTTTAAAAGGTAGAGAAAAAGAAAAGCAGAATACAATTTATCTCACCAAAAGTAAGAAGCTTCTTCCAAATTCTTTATTCCTTCGTCATGCTCGAGTAATGATTTCACGTATTTTCATATCACTTCGGAAACCATCGGTAATCTCAATTTGAATTACTCAACACTAAAGGTCGGAAACTAAAAATACGACCTCTTTTAAGTAGCCGTGATCACAATCATAAGATTCAACTCATTTTGTTTTTGTTTTGTTGAAGTTATTTTCCTTTGTAATTGTTTAATACAAGAATTTAACGCGGAAACAAGTTTCTTCCACAAATGTCCAGTGATTGACCGAAACTGTATGTTGAAACATCTCTTCTAGCCTCCCGATCACCTTAGGGGTGTCGGAACTCCAAAATCTGCAAAAAAACATGATTTGAGATTTTTGGATTTTTAAAATCTTTAGTTCTTCTTCTTTCTAAAAATATATTACTTTAATCTCTACGATAATTAGAAGCGTCGAAAATCTAAGTTAAAGTTGAAAACGAAACAGGGCCACGCCCTTTTTAAAGAGACAAAAATGTAAACAACTTAGTTTACTTCCGTTCCACAGGTCAATGTGCGACGGGAAATGAAACATTTTCTTTGCACTGTAAGGTAAGCCTTCCTTTAATTTTTTCTAGCTGATAAGAAGAGTTTCTATTTTTGAATCTGGCAGATTTAAAGCGTTGTTTATACTTGCGAAAGCACGCTTTATTTTATTCTTTGTACCGTTGTGTTCTATACTACTTGTGAGTTCATAAAAGGTTCTTGTCCCTGATATTTATAATTTTGATTATTAATCATGCCTAGATCATCTTCAAATGTTTTTTTAAAAGCGGAAGGGAGGCTTTAATAAAAAAAGCAAGTCAGCAAACATCTGATGAAAGATATGTCAACAATAAAAATGTTTCAACTGAAAATGTTGTGGAAGAAAATTCTTTCAACGCTGTAAACCTTTCTAGCGATAGTGTGAATATATCGTCTAGGGAAAAGAAACTTTTGAATGAGAACATTGGTCATTCAAATAGTTTTTCTGGATATAAAAATGCTATTGTTGACATCAATATTTTAACAGGGGTGTTTTTAGAAGCAGTGAAATGCTTGGAATGTGGAAACACTGCCCTTCATTTAAAATTAAATGAAAATAATTGGGGAGCAGCTGTGCAGTTCCATTTAGAACGTGCACATTGTAATTATGAGTACTCATTTTTCAGTTCTAAGCAAGATGAAAGTGATTTTCCCACTTTTGAAATAAACAATAGGTTAGTGTATGCCATGAGATGCATTGGAAAAGGTGCAGAATCTGCTAGAATGTTTTGTGGTGTTATGAATTTGCCTCCACCTCCCCCCCCCACTAAATTTGCTAAATATAATGCTCTCTTGATGAAAGCAGCAAAATAAGTATGTGAAGATAATATGAAGCAAGCAGTACAGGAAGCAGTTGCAGAAAATGACGGTAATCGAGATTTCGCTGTTGCTGTTGATGGAAGTTGGCGGAAACGCGGCTTTACTTCAAGGAATGACATTGTAACAAGTGTCAATACAGGGAAGATACTTGACGTTGAAATTTTCTCAAAACATTGTACCTGTCCCAACAAAAAAAAATCCCCTCGAAGGTTGCAAGAGAAATTTTGAGGGCTACAGTGGCAAGATGGAAGTCGACGGTGCTGTTTCCATGTTTCAACGCTCCGAATCCAAACATGATGTTCGGTATGTAAAATATTTAGGAGATGGGGACTCGAAGGCTTTCGACTCAGTTACGGGAAACAATGTGTATGTGGATTGCCCTATAACAAAACTAGAATGTATTGGCCATGTTCAGAAAAAAATGGGCACTCGTCTTCGACGGCTGAAAACCAAAATGAAGGGACAAAAACTTTCAGATGGAAAACCCTTATCTGGTGAAGGCAGGTTAACAGATGCAGAAATTGACCGTCTGCTGACGTATTATGGCCAGGCTATTAGGAAAACTGTTCTAATGCGAAAGATATGAGGCAGGCTATATGGGCAATATTTCTGCATAAGCTGTCGACAGACGAGAACCCACAGCATGGATTTTGCCCATCTGATGCTGATACATGGTGCAAATTTAAAAAAGCAGAATTGCTTGGGTCACCTTTCCATCACAAAAACAGTTTACCTGTAGCTGTTGTCGAAGCAATGAGACCCATTTTTAAGGATTTGTCTCATCCTGACTTGCTTAAAAAATGTCTTCATGGAAAATCCAAATGAGAGCGTGAATAATTTAATATGGTCACCCATTCCCAAGAAACCTTTTGTCCATATAGAAGTTCTTTCTCTGGGAACATATGATGCCATATGTTCATTCAATGTTGGAAACAGCACCAAACTCCAAATTTAAAAAAAAAACTGAACACAGAGCCTGATGATTATACGGTCGAGGCTATGAAACGCTTTGACGATAGGAGACTGTCCAAAGCAAAATATGCCAATTTAATGAAAACAAAAGAGGTTAGGAAAAATAAAAGACTAAAAAGAAAGAGAGAAGAGGATGATATTAATAATAATGTGGATAAAGTGGAGTATGGTGCTGGAGAATTTTAAAGGGCAAGTAATTTTACATTAAAATGCATTTTTCTCAAAACGTTAGTTTTTCATGTTCGATGTACCTTTTCTCAGAAACTACTGCATATATGTATGTAATTTTTTCATGAAATGTGTATTGTGTATGCTAGTATATTTTAAATGTAGCTTTTAAAAAAAACTCAAAACTTTAATTTTTACAAATTTTTTTATGTCAAAATAGGGTAAAATTTTACTATGTCAACTTAGAAAATTTATAACTTTATAAAAAATCAAAAATTTAACAAAAGCTACCTTTAAAATAATAAGAAACGTGTAATTTACTTGTATTAAAAATTTCAAATATGTATCTATGATAGATTTTGAAAAAAGGTGCATCGAAAAAGACCAATTTAACATTATCGGTATAGGGGGTTCCGATTCCTCTTAATGAATGCAGTCTTTGCACCAAAAAACTTTTCAAGAAATCAAATTCTCGAAAAGTTCTCATATTAAAATTGTATATACAATAGTGAGTATATATTAAACACCTGAATATAAAAATTATATATAGATTTAAAAAAAAGAGAATATGTTCTAACAGATAACTGACCCTTTTAGGAGCCTCACATTACGCAAGATTAAATTTAAATACCTCAGGAATCATCTGTTCTTCCAATAAATTCAACAGAAATACTTTTATCACATCCAGCCTGATTTTCAATGAAATTCATTGTTTTTTTTTAAGTTTAAAAAATTGAAATCTGCTATCGCAGATTTCACTTATTAAATGAGAATATTATTATTTAAGTCATTAACCAGTTTAAACCGGTTTGAAATAATCACGTAACTATCCGATTACCCATGCGTCGATATTTAGAAAGTAGATTTTTTTTTAATCTCAAAATCATTCGACCTCCAAACCTTTTTTACCAGCTAGAAAAATAGAAATATATATACATCGATATCTCCCATCGCTATTCCGCATTCATTCCCATTTTTTTCTCTGTTCTTCTTCAAACGATAACTTCTTAAAACCATGCCCTTTATTGGACATACAGGAAAATCGGGTACATGGCGGATATCCGCATCAAGTTGTAACTTTTAGTTGGCGATAAGCCGTCAAATGTGACAATCTTCTTTATATTTTTTTAATAACCCTAAAAGCGAAAAAGTCATGCCCCAAAAGCGATAAATAGCGACTTTTCTGGCCATACATTTTATGACTTCGAAAACGGCAAACCAAAACAACATCATGAACTCACATGATAATAAAATGCTTTGCAATATTTAAACCATGGTTGGAGACCCCAAACATTGCTGATCTCCAACATCTCCGTTCAGACCTTTTCCAAAATCCACAACCTTATCACATATTCAGAAATTGTCCAACATACTTAAAAATATTTTGAAAACCCTCAGCACTGCTCACAAAAGCCGGAATAAACTAAGAAATTTCGGCAGAACTTGGAATTCTCTGTTAGAAAGCCTTATTCGCTTCTTCGTTACATCTTTTAAAAGTGTGTGAAAAGAGCATGGACGAGCTAATGAATTGGAAACGCAAGTTGTGCGCACCAGAGAACCCACTTTGTCATCGGCTGGGAAGAATTTCACTTTGTCATCTTCGCTGACACGGTTGCAACAGAGAGGAATGAGAGAAATAGTTTGAAATTTTTGATTTTACAGCGCACCCGTTTGCGAAAGAGACCCGCGCTTGTCGCTCGGCCCTATGAGAGAGACAGGCAGCGTTGATTTAATGTACACTTGGGGAGATGGACCAAATTGGAGAATGTCAGCGTTCATTATTAGTTCGCTAATTGTATTTTGATTTACTGGTTATGTGAAAAATGGAATAGGACGACAAAACAAAGAATCATGCCTAAAAGTTTTAGAAGTCTTCGTTGTCTTTTGTTTTGGGTGTAGAGAGTTATTCCCAATTTATGAATTCGAAATGAGACACACACAAAGCATCTAATATCTATTATCTGCTTATTTACTATTAGAGTTATCTATCATAAACGATTGAAAATACTACTTATAATTATATTTTTTAGATTGATATAAATTTAGGTGATATGTATTTTAAACGCTATTATATGATTTAAGTTATTTCATGTGTTTATTAATCATTTTTTTCTGCTTTTACTATAAACCACCGATCATTTGCATTAATATTTTGTCATTAAGTCTTGACATGATCTTTACTGAAATGTAACTTAAGTCTATGTTTATAAGAGTAATAAATAACCGTCTTTCTTTATAAATATCATAAAGCATGAATTTCTCAATGTTTAAAAAAATTGCAACATACTTTTCGAAACAGAATAATATTCCTATTTTAATATCATTCTAAAGAATACTATAATTTATTCATTGTTCAATACCAAGGTAACGTGTTATATGATAAAAAAAAATATGGATTACCTAAGAATTACTGTGCGAAGCTTTGAATGTTTATTCAAGGTTTTATGTACCTTTCGAAGATTTTTAAAGAATCCGACATTTAGAATGGGATCTCTGGTGATTAAGACAGATTCTGTCTTCTCGATTATGTATGCCTATATTTGGAGACAGAAGGGTAATCGACCTTATCATATACCTAGTGTTCAAAATTGCATTACGAAGTCCATAGCTTTCACGTTGTTACTAAAAGGAATTTTAATCTAATTGTACTAAATTAGTCAAATCTGTTTATCGAAGTTTTATAATATAATAAATGAAAAACTCTTGATCATAACATTTAATATAAATTTTCAACATAAAAAATTAAGTACAGTACATTTTAAAATAAATTGCTCTTAAAGAAACTACGAAGGTTTGTGTGAAGTTTGTACCTTCACCCAAAAGATAAAATATTTTGAATTTTAAGCTCATAAAATAGAAAATGTTCTACTGATTGCAGAAATTTTTTTAAATACATAGGAACGTGAAAGCTCATTAATTAATTTTTAAAAATACAGTTAACAGGACCTCTAAGAAAGATTAAGTTTTTTTGTCCTTTTTTGAAAGCCGCGTTATGAAATTTTGTGCTAAATATTTACTCATCCTATGTATCCGTTAAATTTCATTTTATTTACTTAGAAGTAATAATACTTTCTTAAGAGTATATATATTGTGAAAATTATCATGTATTTTTGATATTTTCAAGTTACTTAATATGCAATATTATTCTAAATTTTTATTTTGTATGTATTAAAATAAAAATAATTATATTTCTTGAACCTATACATATGCACGCATTCTGTTATTTTAGAATAATTTCATTCACAGTTCTTTTTTCTGAGCGTGCGAGTTAGTGGTTATGAATTTGAAAACTATCTCATCACAAAAACTATTAGATTTGCCATTAAAAAATACTTCAAGAAAAAAAATTCTATTTTATAATGAAAATAGATTATTCTTATTATATATTATAAGACTGACAAAACATATTTATTTTTTAAAAAATTCACTTTAGTTACAATTTAAATTTCGAAAATTTTCTTACTTGAGAAATTCTCATTTTCGTTGGCTAAGTAACATTTGTCAAAGAATGAAAATAAAGGAAATTTAAAGTACAAATGGCAATAAAAATGAGTGTTGGTTACAGGCTAGACCATTATCCAACACAACACTTTTACCAAATATGAGTTCTGTTGTGACTTATGGCACTTTACAAGCCCGCTGACAGTTATCTGTCAGCGATTTAAGTCGAGTGAGCGTCCCTTTTTTTCAGTGGCGCCAACTAAGGCCAAGAATATGACTTAACTACTTCATGCGTTACATTCGCTTGCACAACCCCTTTTTACAGGGGGAGGGGCATATTTACACACCTCACCGAAGAAGAAAAGAACACAGAGGAAGAAAACCATGCTCGAACCGGGACTTGAAGGCCCAGATCACATTTTTTTCACTTTTAATTAGAATTTCAATTAACGAATCACTCATTTGAATTTTAGCGTTTTTTCTCGATATGATCCGAAAATATTATTACATTTAAATAAACTTTAAATCAATTCAAATGTTTTTTTAGCTCTAATAATTGAAATATTATGGAAAATCAGCAGCGATAGACAGATTGCGAAGAAAAAAAAAATAACAACAAAGAAATATTTGATTGTGTTTCATAAACTTTCTATTTCACCAACTTCAACTACGAT
>JAPMOR010069562.1:90803-100932 GCA_026543865.1 Argiope aurantia | reverse complement strand
AGATTACAAAAAAGAAGAAAATAGTTTGAAACATACATTTGTTGATACAAAAGATTCTAGTTATGTGTTATAGAGGAGTTATAGAGACATTAATTTTGTTTTCAATGATGAATTAGAAAATAAAATTCAACTCTGGACATCTCCAAACCCTATCAAAATTAAAGTAAACAATACATTGTCTTAATTTGAAAATGCCTGTTTACTTTTTTTTAAAAGGATTAAAATGAGAAAGTTAAAAATATTCACCAAAAGGCTAAAAGAAAAATAGAAATTATAAACATACCATTATTATGTATTACATAGTAAAATTCTATTATGTCAAAGTTTTCAGAAGAATGCTAGCCTTACCTCATGACAAAGAAAATGAAACGACATGCCAGTTAAAGTCTAAGGTAAAGAATGAAAGCAGGTGTAATCAGCAAACTAATCGTGATCTCACTAAATCTTTGTCCCATCTTTTCCAAATTTTCAGTAAATGCAATCAAAATTTCAAACAATTTGAAACTCAAAATAAAATAGTCGACATTCTCATCATGTTTTAAACGAATCTGCCTAGTTTGTAAGAATGAGAAGGAAATAAGATAAAAAGTAAATTAAAGTAAATAGAAAGAAATCAATGATTCTTTTGCCCCAAACAAAAGAGAAAAAATTTAATTAAAATTGTGTTTAAATTTAATTATTTAAATAGCTATGCAAATACTTATTTGTTTCCATTCACATGGCATGCATGTAAAAAATATTTGTTTCCTTTATAAAATAATAACAGTTCATTCTAGTTTAACCCTTTCTAGGACGATAGAAAGTATGCTTTACACCAAATTCATCAATTTTTGAATGAAGACATAAGTTGTCACAAATTTTTCAATGATACAAAATTCTAGATGATTCAGTTCCTTATTTCACACAAAATGACGTATCTTGATTCGTTACTTAATTATTAATTAGCCAACTTAATTAATAAATGAAATTAAATTTCTCTAATAAGCTAAATGAATTACTTTTCTTAGGCAAATCTAAATTCTAAAAATATTTTAATGTACCATACTTAGAAAAAAGCCCTTTTTTGGTTAAAAAAAAACAAAAACAGCTTTTAAAATTTTTTTTTACTAAGAAACGTAAAATTATATATTTTTTAAAGTTTTATTTACTTTAATAAATTAAAAATTAATTTTTCAAAAATTATATATCATTTAGATTATATATAAAAAATAATATAATTTTAGCTATATAATTTTTGAAAATTTATTTTTTAATTTTTAATTTATTGAAATAAATATTATAAAGTTTGAAAAGTTTTCACTTTATTACCAGCTTTCAGTGGGATATCAAAACTTGTTTAAAACAATATGTTAATGGATAATTATGGTTTAAAAGTACTAAGACCTTAGAAATGCTCATTTCAGTTCTAGATAGGTTTACTTTAACCTATCTTGAAGTGAAAAGAAAAATTGATTTCAAAATTTTGTCCTTTTAAACGGCTTATACTAAATAAGATTCAGAAAGTCAACAAAATGTTGACAAATTTTATAAAAAAAATTGTTCGAAAAATGCACAACTCTAATCACTTATTGAAGCTTAAAATTAAAATTTCTCTGTTTCCATGTTTTTTTTCTCTGTCGATTCAATTTCACGACAGGTGACTGACAAAAGTAAAAATATCAATTCAATTCAAATTTCAGAAAAAAAAACATTTTTACAGAAATGCGTCTGCAATAAAGGTAAACGAATAAAAGAGTCAAAAATGTGGATCTCAGTCAATATGAATCCTAGCAAAATAAAATATTAAAAACGAATGCAACAAACCAGGTGTATTTTGTTTCGCGAATTTAAAAGATCACTTCTGTGTGATAAACTCTTCGTTTAACATTAACATATGTTCCAGAAACGGAACATTGGCACAACTTCTGCATAATGTATGTTCGAATTTCTCTGAATAAAATTGCTGAAAAAGGAATATTTTGTTTCGGAATTGAAAGCTAAACTTGTGAATGAGTTGATTCCGAACTTCTCGCAGTGAAAGATTTCTCTGTGAATTAAGGCAACAGCTCTTTTGACCAAACGATTTTTCCTTTAACTGTTTTTGAAGCTGAAATATTTTAGCGAACACAAATCAGCGATTGAAAGAAAGTTCGAAGTTGAAAGATTTTACCTTGGACATTAAAAAAAAATCCACTTTCAAAATTGTATTTTTCTTATATATTATTTAAATAACATTGTATCTTTTTTTTTATTTTTAAGATACTGGCAGAATGTGTTTTAAACAGCAATTTATCTTTTTGTAAATGTAATGTATCCAGAGACAGAGTCAATAGTCGATATTCTTCCACATTATTAAAAGAAATAATAAATATTAGTAAAATTAGCAATGCAAATTATAAAGAAAAAATTTATAATTCAGTACTACTTAGTACAGTAAAGAATATCTACGTTATAAATAATTTTTTACACTCAAATTTCACTCTAATGTTCCATTTCGATTGTTTTTACAGAAAGTCACCAAACTTACGAAATTGTTTTAGAGCATTTTTACTTCAACAGTGCTACTTTTTAAATATGAAAAAACATCATTATCTTCATTTTAATTGCTAATTTTCAACAGATATTAAAATATATGTTGCTAAGAAAATCTTCACCAAGGCAATGACATATCAAAAGTTACATATGACATCATGGTAGCATATACGAAAATTTTTCCAAACCTCTGATCAACTATCTTGGCTAACTTCTATCAAGAAATTTTGGTGACACATGAATAAGTTCCATTTCATTTTAAAACACAAACATGTGATGATACATAGCTATAACTATATGTCATTGGTGTAATAGACGATTATCGTTTTTTCAATCAGAAAAGAATATTTCGGAATTAGTTTTTAAATATTTTATAGATCTGTTGAATTCAAATACATTTTGAAATAGCAAACCCCATTTAAATAATAATTTTTGTTATGAATGAATTACTGAAATTACTAGTAAAGTTTAAAAAAAGATATTATAATCAACAAAATGCATCAAACGTTATGTTGAAAAGGCGACTATCGATAAGCGCAGACGATATATATTTTTAACTTTAAATAAATGTGATTACTTTTTGTCATTTAATTAATATTTGCTGAGATTTTAATATTTCGTAATTTTATATTTTTATATATTTTTTTCGGTATAATTTTGTGAATAATTATTGTTTGTTCTTTCTGCAATTGAAAAAAAAAATTCCCAAAAAGTAGGCAGCATTGAATTATAGCTTTCTTCATATTTGTTGCCTTAGTTTTTATTTTCTTCCTTCTTCTTCTTTTTGTTGACATATATTGGTTAAAGCAATTTAAAACACTTTTATTTTATGAAGAAAATGACTAAAAAACTCTACTTGGAATAAAAAGAACCTAATATGATATAACTAAGATTACAAAATATTTTATTTATTTAACATTATTTTATTGTCAAACGATAAACTGTCAGCCATTGCAAAAATACTATTATTTATTCAAAGATGTAAGAAAAATTTTTCAATTAATATGAATTAATCACTGATTTATGCTACTCAATGCACTTGATCATTTTCATATCACGCACATTAACCAGAAAGAAATTAACACTTTCTTCTGTTTTAAGGTACTAATACACAAAATATTGTGACTATGATCACCTGTATATATATTTTCGTTTGATTCTGATATTTATTCCGAATTATATAGTTATTCCGAAGAATCTGAATAACTATAATAATATGTCTATATAAAAAAAAGAGTTTTTTTTTTTTAAAAAAAGGTTCAAAATTCACCAGTTGAAATACATTTACTATTCACTAGGGAAAAAGTTCCCACGAGAAAGATTGCGCTATCCAACTATCTCGCAACAAATTTAAAACTCCTGCAAACCCATTTAAAGTTCAAACTACCCAACTGCTGTAAAAACTGTAAAATACTTTCTCTAAAATGATGACAACTAAGAAACTCTGAGGGAGCAATATTTATACCTGCTGAGATCATTTGAGCTTTTATTTATTGTTTGCCCAGCAATCGTAGATCTCGCAGAATTCAACACCACGTGCAACAGCGTGCAATAAGAAGCCGAAACGCTAAACAAATTTCGCTGCTATGGTTCCTGTGAGAAGTTTAAAACTCTAGCTGGCTTCTGGGTAGGGTAAAATCAGAGAAACATTTGCCCAAACGATAAAATTTTTTATTGTTTTCCACCCAAGGCGGGAGAGCTAAAAATGAAATTTAAAGGATTTTTTTCCCCTTCCTTCCCAGTCCTCCGGGTTTTCAGTAGGTGAGTCTGGGATTATCTCCAATAAATTTTGAACGCGATGATTGAGAAAGATTGTTTTTGACTTATTTAGAAGGGGGACGTCTGTTTATTTATCGCAGTTCGATTCCTTTGGCCGTTAGATACGAAAAAAACAAGAAACTTATTGTTCCTATTGTTATGTAAGAACTTTTAAGGTATACCGATAAGATAAATATCCCTTTTTAAAGATCAGCTGCATTGCTTTAGACCCTACACGGAATTTCTTTGGGTCTGTACAGTTTTGTCATTCATGATAAGAAATTATACAATCTATATGCATTTATAAGATTTTTTCTGGTTCTGCTTTAACGGAAAGAATTCTTTTTAACGTATTATAATACAAAGTTCTTCTAAACAATTAATTCTTTGATAAATGAATTTAACTTTCTTGATCAAAACAATAGTAAGAAAAAATTCACTTAATACTGGAAGTTATTTATCAGGCTAAGTTATCAATGAAATTTTCTAAGAAATTCTAAAGTTTAAATAACTTAGAAATACAATCAAAGAAATTTTTTTAACTGTCCAGATATTCGATAAGTGTTTAGATAAAACTGAATTTCTTCTAAATCGATTAATCTCATGGAATTTCAGTAGATGATAATTAATTATTTGGCTCAGTTCTCTAAGTATGCCTACTCCTTAATCAATTATTTAAAAAAAATTTCAATAATTCTTTTTCAAAAATTAAAAATATGTAAATTCTAATCAATTATTTATTTTTAAATAAATTTCATTTCATAAAATTCATTTAAAAATAAATAATTGATTAGGATATAAATATATTTAATTTTTGAAAAAAAAATCAATTTTTTTAATGATTGATTAGGGAATAGGCATGTTTAGAGAATTAAACCAAATAGATTAATTATCATTTTCTAATTTCATTGAATAAACGATATAAAATACCTAAGTCTTGTTAGGTTAAGCAACATAAATTGCCTAAGTCTTATTTCATGAAGTTTGACAACAATAGACCATGACTGAACTTTGATCCATGAAATGATGTGGCGAAATTATGCGACTTGAAATTTGATACATTTTTGCTTATTAGATTTAAAAAGAACAAACAGTCACAAAGGAAGATTAAGATAAAAGATCAATTCAAGATTAAAAGAATGCAAAAGCAAACTTAATTAATAAACTTGTCGAAAATAATTTAGTTAAAAATTAAAATATTTAGAAAATAAACTTTCAGATGAAAATATATTTTTATGTAAATATGTTTTAAATCGTTTAAATCTCACTTTACAAGATGAAGATCCCAATAGATAAAACAATATTTTCTATATTTGCAAAAAGAAAAAGTAAAACTTAAAGGAAAAGAAAAAAATATATCCCAAAATATATTGCAAAAGTCATTCTTTTGTTACCAAAGTAATAATTCCCGCGGAAAGATAAAACAAACGATGATTTATATTTTTGATGACATGTCAAAAGCAGGACGGTTTATCTTTCATGTCTTTTACTTTTAACGAACCGCGGTTTAGTTTTAGTTTTGATGACAGTAGCAGTTTTCAAGATTTATTGATATCTTGAAATAAAATCTAATATTGTCCTTCCAAGATAGACAAAGACAGTAATATTTTTTTTATCTAATTAAATGCCTTCCTCAGTTCTAAAAATATGTTTCTTTATAGTTTCAAAGTAATATTAAACATAACAATCAGTTTGTATTTTCAGAATATTAGGATTTCTTAGTTCGCTGATGGTAATATTTATTTTCTTTTCTTAATTGCAAGCGATATTCCATCATTTCAAAAATCAATTTGAAATAATAAAAAAAGTATTCGATATTTTTTCAGGAAATTTAGTAGAATTTATACTTTTTCTGGTGATATCAATAGGTATTTCATTCGATTCCTGCATCTTATATAACCATGCAAAGAAATGGTTGCTATTTTAGGGAAAACAAGATAACCTTTGGGCTGAAAAAATTAACTATGTTGCACAATAAGAAACCAATTTAAAAAATAACAATGCTTGCCAAACAACAATTAGAATTCTAAAGCTGCATATTCTGAAAATTGAGTAATTTATTCTATGTATTTGTTTCACATATATTACAGTAACATGTATTACAATTCGGTTCGATTTGGTGTCGAATTATCATTATTTATAAATAGTTTTTGATTGTCTTTCCGAAACTTATCAAATTGTTTTTGATAAGTTTCGGAGTGTCCAAGTAGCAGTACCCGCACGACGTTACCATTACATGATAACCCCCCGATAGAGTTCGCCAATTCTAACCACTGAACCTGTTTCAAAAATTGTAATTTCAAATAGAAACTCGTAACCTCGAAATGTGTTAATATACATTGGTCACGTGCACCTCATCTCTCTCCATTTTCCAGAGAAATCTAAAAATATTCTATTTTATTTTATATTTCCTATGTTGGAAAACATTTATTGAATTCCCACACTGATATTGTACAGGATTCAGAAATCTTTTTTTTCATATTAATGTCCGTGACTTCAAGATAAGTTATTAATGTTTTACCAACTTTCCAATGAAAATGGTTTAAGGGCAATAATGATGTCTTTTGTAAAAATTGTGCATTTTTTTTTTCACTTGCCAAAATATTGAAAAAATTTGCACTATAATTAAATTGGCATGGTTAAGAAGAAAAATTTTAAAATTTTTTAATGATGTAAAAATCAATTTTGTAAAATAATATTTTCATAAATCATGCTGAAAAAACGCCAAAACTTCGTTTACTTTTTAAATAATTAAGATTCTAATTAAAATGGTAAATAATCGCTCAATAAATTGCACATTCTCATCTTCATAAGTATATTTTTGCCCAATTCGGCAGATCAAGATCTAAAAATTCCCTGTCCTGTTTTGAGCCAATGCACTCATAGAGAAACACACATTCATATTTATTATTCACTTAATTCACCGATATAAGGCTTCCTGTAGTAGTCCCCATTTGAATTTGGAGCTTATATTCATTTGCAAAACGTTTCTTTTGGTATAACTGGCATATTTTAAAAGTGCATTCCAAAACTTTAGAAACATCCTGAATGCATAGTAAATTTATTCAGGTACTTTTTAAATTTTAATCAACCCTATTAACTCTCAAAAATACAAATGTTGTAATAACATTAGCTTATTCATTTAATGCATACGCCAAAAGAGTGGACAAAATATGTCACACTTACTAATTAATGTATTAATTTCATTGTATGACATTGTATTGTATTATACTGAATGATTGCATTTTAGTGTTTCGTACAATATTGTATAACCCAATGTAACCGATGCTTGCAATAAATAAAGTACACTCACGAGTAATCGGCCTAAAGTCACGAGCCTGTGGTGGAACAGCAGGTCGGATAACAAAAATGCCGGATAGGCCGGAGTTATTTGAACTCATTTCTTTGCCCACCAATATAGAAGACGAAGTTTTAATACCAAAACTCACTGTTATAATACGTATTTTCTCACTTCTTATTGAGAATTAAGCCACCCATTAATCTCAAGCCACGTAAAATGTAAATGCGGCCGTGGCTCGGTGAATCATAGAAGCAGTTGCCGGTAACGTATCGAGTTAAAATAGAAAGCTCTGTACTGGTAATTTATATACGTTTATGCACTGAACTGCAAGTTTCAAAAATTTATTAGAGAAAAAATAAGGATACAAACTGTTCACATTTTAACATGAATTCTGTAATGCCTAGCTTAAATATAAGAAACAAAAATCTTCACTGTTGTACACTTAAAAAAACATTAAGAATACCCCAAGAACAAATTACGAATACTGCACATTCTGTGCAGTTATAATCAGGAACAGCGGCAACAAATGAGGTCCGTTACACACTGACGAAACAGTGAACAACGAGCAGAACGCTACTCTTTTTCTGTCACAATTTGTATTTTATACGCGACACGTAGGTAGATCGTAGCAGACGCACGCTTCTAATGCCTTGGCAATGTTTCCAATACAGCACTGTCTACCTTATTTAATTACGATTTAAAAAAACTAGGCCTGATAATACGGAACCCGGATAATCGTGAACTGGATACATGGGAGTGTACTGTAGAAATAAAATCTTTATTTTCATATAATTTTAATTGTTTTGATTTTATAAGTATGACTCACTTTTTACAATTTCTAGAGATATATGCAGCATTCATAAAGTAACAATAAATACGGCTGGATTAAACAATTTAAGATATGGTTTCCATTTCCAAAATCGAGAAATTTTCATTTTCATCCAAAATTCAAAGCATTCCATAGTCAATATAAGTCGAACTCGCGAACTCCAAAAAAGATTTTATTCTCAAGAAGTGGCAATACTCTGAGACAGATTCCGAACTTTATAAACACTTCAAAAATCCACCGGAAACGAGAGGAAACACACACAGCTGTTCCAGAAATCTGTTTTGCAGTATATACCAAACAAAAAATATCCCACAAACAATACGAATGCAAATCGAGGCAGAATAATCTTATATGAAATTGTCGCGACTATTATTTATATTGCATGGTCCTGGAAATGACTGACAGATCTCCGGAAAGCTCTTTTTTAAATTTCGGCTATTCCGTTCAACCCCTCTCTTCTCCAAGTTTAATGTGCCCCTCAACCCCTCCCACACTATCCCCAGAAAAAACAGTTTCTTATAAAAAGTTCAATATCAGGCTAGTCGCTTGGTCAGTTGTCAACGACCCAACGCTCACAAACTGTTATGTATTTATTTATTGCTTTTTTTTATATTCAGTTTTTCTTGGACAGGTTGCACTTATGAAATTCTTTCTCCTAGATTTTGTCAGATGCAGCCATGTTCGGTATCCAAGTTGCTATGGTAACATGCCGTCCCCCCCCCCCACAATTCCATTCTTTTGTCTGTGTTTCAGAAAAGACATTTGGGTAGATGAGGCGTTGACATTTTGGATCATAAAAAAGTTATTTTTGTTCACACTTACTGCTTTCTTTTTCCATCGTTTTTAGTTTTTTAAAGTTTTGCATGTTCGTATATTTATTTCTTTTTTAAATATTTGGCAAAATTATTATTATTTTTAAAAAAAATTTTAAGAACAAGGAAGTGACAAGTTTTTATAGTTGCGTGAGTTCTAAAAGTAATAAACATTCTTAATTTATGAATCATATTTATCATAAATGAGCTTCTACGTCAAATTTATTTTAAAACAAACAATTCTTAAATTGTTATGAATATTCAAATTTTTTTAAAAACTTAATTAAACCTTGCATGCCACTTTTTTTTAACTGCTATAAAACGTTTATTTCATTAAAATTCTTTTATCATGTTTTTTTTCTTTCTTTTTTCTAAATTATGAGAATAATTAATCTGTTTTTATTTTGGAATCTTGTTTGTTTATGTGCAGACTTGTTTTTCAGCAGATTACATGAAATTAATTATATAAGCTGTTTGAAGTTTTTGCACTGGGAAAATTAAAAAAATTCAATAAATTAATGGAAATTATTTTGTTCTAAAGGTTAGTTCAAAAGTTTAATTTAGAAATAACTTTTACATAAATAAAATTATAATCTTATTATATGTAGACATCTGTTTCATACAGTTTATTTTAAATGAAGTGAAAAATATTTTGAGGAAAAGCTGTTAAATCCATTCAACTTCATTTCATTTGATATTTAAAAATTTCATATTTTGTTTTTCGATGCGAGAAAATAGCTCTCTCAATATTAATAACTATTTATGGGGTAGTTAAATTGAAATCCTATCACGAATCAAAAAACGATGTTTACATTTAAATGGTTCATCCAAATACCAAAAACTTCAACTTTTATAATAACATAGGTTTATTTCAAACACACAATATAAACCAGCGAGAGTGGTCTCCCCAAACCTTTC
>JAPMOR010069562.1:58990-90403 GCA_026543865.1 Argiope aurantia | reverse complement strand
TTCAATTAGTAGTCAACTTGGCGAGATTTCAAATAAGTCGCCAAGAGGTGAGCCCATCTAGGATTTTACCGTTTTATTAGTTGATTTAACAGACGATTAATCCCTGGTATGCGTTAATAGTATACAGAAATCGATATTGTGTTTTAGATACCTTTTTCCTCTACTGTTTGAAGCAAAAACTTGATGCAAAACTGCATTTGTAGTCACAAATTCCCATTCCAAATTTGACACATTTAAGTCATTGCATTTTTAAATTATCGCGTTTACATGTTTCTGAAAGTACAGAGCGATAGATAATCAACCCGTGGATGGATCTGACTCAAAATTTGTCAGATATCTAGATTATAAACGTTAAATCTGTGTACCCAATTTTATCAGTCTAGCTCTTTTCATTTTGTAATTATAGTGTTAACTATATTCAAACAGCCAAATAGATATATTTCCTCTGAACAGGTTTTATTCAAAATTTGATAGAAATCAACAAATTTCGTATAAAGACCGCATGCCAAATTTCATTCGTCTAGATCATAGTATTTTGTGTTATCTTTGTTACAGAATTTCCCCAAAAAATGTGTTTATCAAACTCAGGGATGTCTAAAATGTGGAGATTCATCAAAATTTCAAGTTTGAATTTCTTTGACGATTACTATATTTTCTCTATACAAGTATACGAAAAAGTAAAAAGGCAACTGTAAACTTAATAATTTTTTCTAGACGCTTGGCATTTCTTCCAAATTACCATCTTTCACATTTCAGGAGATATCTTGATCTCTGTAATTACTTTCAAAATCAGATATCGTTGAAATGATAGGACATTCAATTCTTTTAATAAGAGCAAATGGATGTACATTCAATTCATTGATTATTCTTAAGGAAAGAATTGTTTGATCTAATAGGTCATGTAAGTCAAATGTATAATTGTTTCATATCCCAATTTCTAATCTAAACGACATTAAATCCCAGCTGTCACCACTGTTCCTTGAATGTCTCAATTGGTCCTCTAAGTTCTTTATTAGCTACCATTGATCCTTGATTTTTTTTCTATTGATCGATTGTATCCATTGGTTCTCGATTATCACAATTGGTCTTTGAATTTCTTTACTGGATTCCATTGACCCTCAATTTTTTTCCGTTGATCGATTGCTCCCTTTATGAAAAAAAAAATCGAAAATTCTTACGAGAAAAGGATTAACTTTTTTCATTGGAGTTGAGGTGATTCAACTCCACTCCATTATTATATCCATCAGAGAAGCAAAAACTTGCTTATTTACACGACAATTTTTAATACACAATAAGCTTAAAAACTCTTATGTTCATTTTTTTCAGAAGGCAATAAAGCAATTTGAAATGCAAGATACTTAAGTTATTCAAAAACAGATAAATTATTAAAGACAACTCAAACATAACATTGTGTTGTATTGTTAAATCATTAACAGTTCCGGAAACAATTTATTTTTTCAGAAAACATTTGATAATTGCTGATATGAAAAATATTTAACGCTTTGGATTTTAGAATTTTTATTACCTTGTTTCTTCGTCGATCCGGTTGATTCTTATGTTTTGTTTAAATAATTTTTACATTAGTGTCAAACTAATTGAAACTTGATTTGAGCTGTTCAGATAAACACTGTTATCTTTAATATTGTTTCTATAACACTTTTTTTTTAATTTCCGAAAAGAAGTAATTAAAAGTATGTTGCTTCAAGCAGAACACTGCTTGTGTGCTAATTCTTTTCAGGAGCTACTATTTTATTTCCTCTTTTGTTTTGTTCTGTTTTAATTAAAATATTTTCCCAAAAGCTTTTGGATATTGTTGATAATTTTTAATTTAATTTTGTATTAATAATTTTTAATTGGTAAGCAATAAAAATAAAATGAATATTATTTTAGAATTCGATGGGGAAATGTTGAAATTTTTTTTTCTAAGCGAAGTAATATACTTCCCATGTTTATTCTGACTTATATTTAAAGATATTTTTATTCCATAGAATTGTTTCACTTGAAATTATTAGAGAGATCTAGAACATATTTTTGAGTTTTTGTTCAATTTTAATTAACTTTTTGTATCACTTAATTTCGCAAATGAAGAGATCTTCGTTTTTGTTTTATAATATTCTCATTAAATCTTGTGTACATATTTTTTTAAGTTAATTTTCAATGCATAACATTTTTATTTCCTTTTTTTAGACATTTTTTATTGCATTTTAAGAAAATAAATATTTTAAACAGTTTTAAAAATGCATTTTAATTTATATCGAACAGATGCTCGTTCTTTCCTGAAATATTTTCACAAATTGTAGCATTTAATCTTCCGAATCTGTTTAACAAGCTGTTACTGTTCATTTCATTTTCCTGAGACGACTACTTTTCGACAATTCTATCTCACTAAGGAGTGAGACACGGAGGAATGTGCGCATTTCTGGTATTAACTTTATTGCTAAATATAAACATCTTCTCCTTTCAGCTTTCCACTCACCACTATTTTGCAAAAATTAAACCCATCCTAACTGTCTATTGCCTGACAGGTTAGGTTCAATGGAATGGATTTCGTTTCAAAATTTGACAAAATTAAAAAATTTGTGTTAAGACAGATATCATATTTTATCCGTCCAGCTAAGAGAGCTTTTGAGTTACAGATAGATAGCCATAATTCTAAAAATGTGTTTTAAGGTGTCAGGGAGGACTGAAATATAGAGATTCGTCAAAATCTCGAGTTTGAATTTTTATTTTTGACGATTACGATACTTTTTCATTGTGAACTTGTTATACAAAAAGAAAATAGTTTGAAATTTAGTGCAATAAAGAAATTTATTGTAGAAAATTACAAAAAGAATATTTTTAAATCATTAAAATTTAGGAAAAATTGGCACTTTATTAAAAATAAATGAAGAATTGCATATTGATTAAAGGTATCATTAGAAAGAAAAAAATAACTATAGGATGGAGCAAAAATTAGTTTTTTTTATAAATATTCATTCAGGAAGTTCTTGTGGAAAAATATCTACAATTACCTTAATTTTTAATTAGGTTATAAAATATCAAAATAATATATAATATACAATATCAAATATAAAAATATCAAAATAAATCTCCCCTAAAAATGCATTTCACCCTCCAAAGTATGTATATACCAATACTGGCAGCTCTGTATCATATGTTTTACCCTACAGAAGGTCAACACGCACGCATTATTTTTTAATTATAAAAAAAATTAAGAGAAAAGAAGTGAAAAACTTTATCGGACTTATTTGTGTGATAACAGTTGTATGAATATAGTTTCTTTCTATAGACGTTTTTTGTTTAGAGTTGTAATATTCTTTTGCTACTAAAAACTTCCGATTTCTAAAAATACTTTTGATGATTATATGTTATGGAGCTAGCATTTTGGAAAATATAAAACATTTTAGTTAGATCAGCATTTACTACAATAAATTCATAGGGCCACGGTGATCTGGTGGTAAGGTCTCGGCTTTGAAACCGGAGGGTTTCAGGTTCGAGACCTGATTCTACCGAAGAACGTGGTGTAAGGGGGCCTGTTGCACGTTAAATCCGTCCTGACCAAACGTCCTCCCGCTGGTGTGGTGTGGTATGGAGAGGGGGGTGCCAGCTCATGTGTCGTCCTCGTCATCTGGCCGCGGTTCAAAATTACGAGGTCCGTCCCAAAATAGCCCTAGTGTTGCTTCAAACGGGACGCTAATATATAAAAACCTATAATAAATTCATCGTGTTTGTCAGTATAGCTTTTAACTTCTCTTGTAAAACTAACTGTACTTTTTAATTTTGTTCATGACAATATTTATTAAAAAAAGAAACATATATTGTGTCTTTAGATTATAATGTTTGAGAAGCATAAAGGCATTTAGTATATAAATAGAACATTGCAAATGATAAAAGCCATGATTTGAAAAGTGAAATTAAAACTATATTAACTGAACTCCATACATATATAAAAAAAGAATCTAAACAAAAATTGAATAAGTAAATTATTTTTCCAAAAAAACCCTGTATTTTCCCCCTTATTTATTTGATAAATACAAAAAAATCTTTGTAAATTTCAACTTTTCTTTTCAATTCTTAGGAAGAAACTATTACTATTTTATTTTATATCATCGCGATTACATAATGTCATAAATAAAAAAACAAATACAAGGAAAACCAGAGAAATTTTGACGTAATAATTAGAATAACTACCAACATTTGGCATTTCTTTTTAACATATAGCAATAGCATTCAACAGTTTAATAGAAGATGTAATCTATACTTATAATAAAGCTCAATGTGTGTATGTGTGTGTTGGCGCTCTACAGGCCAGACCATTCAACCTACAGCTACCAAATTTGGCACTTGTATACCTTGGAGGTCGGGAATGTGCACCTAGGTGTTATTTTTTCGAATTTTTAATTAGAATTTTATTTATTTAAAAATTAAGCGAAATTTTGGTGTGTTTCTGCTATAACTTCCGAAAATATTACCACACAAAAAAGATTTTTACATGAACTTAAAGATCAAAAATTTATCTTTTAAATGATATCAATGTTTTAACCTTAAAATTAAATTTCTATTTTTAATGAATTTTTAAATAAATATTTAACTATATTTTTCAGCAATTTTTTTCGTACAAAATAAAAATAAAATTTAAGCTGCTCTAGCACGTTTCGCATTCATGGGAAAAAATTAGCTTTTTCCAAAGTGTTGCCATTGCATTGATTAAAGCTCCAACTAAAAATAAATTAAATCTTTTTGGAAATGAAATCTGCAAAAATATAATTTTCGGCACAAGTCTGTAGGAAATGAAACAAATCTGAAATATTATTTTTTCTAAAAAATAAATTCAAGAAAATTTATTTTATGATCTTTTACACTCTCTATATTATTAATCCAATAAATCAGTTTTATTTTAAGGCAAGTTTTGTTTAATATGAACAGGATATCCATTCAAATCAGATCTACACAGCTGATTTGTAAACCTTTAGTAAGTCACAGATCTGCTAAAATGGTCTAAATGGAAAATGATTATATTTTATGTAACTTGATTTAATAAATGCTCTAATAAATAACGAATTTTTTATTTTACATTAAGCTTCTGCTGTGGAAATTACGAATAACAAAATGTTCTTGAAACACTAATATTTTAAATAAAAAGAGTTCATTTCCAATGAACTGAATCAATCACTTAAACTGACTGATTTATAAAAATTTGAATATCACTATTCAATAAAAAAGGATAATTTTAGATTTTCTATCGATCGTTTCAAAGAAAATCAGCAAGCAGGTTTTTCAAGATTAATTGGCCTAAGATTATGAAAATTTTGAGTTTTTCTAAATTTTTAACATTCAAAACTTCATAAATAAGTCTTAGTTGATCGTGGAAAATAGAAACATTCTTTCATTTATTTAAAATTTAATGTGTCCAGAATATTTCTCAGAATATGATACCTTACTGCATTAAATTTAGACTTCATAATTTTTGAAATATATTTATAGGCCGGAACAAAATATTATTGTTGATTTCATTTCAATCCTTTTGAAAGCAAAACTAAAAACTGAATTTTATGCTGAATCTGAGAATTTTTTGTTGAATTATTCTTTGAGATATTACATAAATTATGAAAAATATTTTGAAGTTCACATAAGACTTAAATACCGAGCGATTCGGTTAGCAATACTCATATTCAATAATAATAATAATAAATAAATAAAATAAAGATGATAAATAAATTAAAACGCTTGGTTTTATTAAAAAATATCTTAATATTAATTGCAATTTCAGCATTTCCACTTTAAATTAAAATTGAAGTTTTACCGGAAATGACAACATATTAGCAAAAATATATATTGTAAATTGAACGTAACGATATAAATAACAGTATAAGTTTGGTATGACTATCAAAATTTGAAGATTAAAAATTTTTTGTTTGATAAGCTATTAAGAGACAAGTTACTTAAAATATTTAATTGAAAATTGTAGCGAGCTGTAATACTGGCGAACCGGTTGGTCGCCAAAGACGGCTAGTTAAAAATAAATTAAAATATAGTTAGAGTAAAAACAGTATGAAGTGCAAACGAATTACTTTAATTCTTTGCTTAGTTTTTAGAACCTTTCAATACAGTGGTGAAAAGTTAACGTACTTAACTTCTGAATTTATTTCAATCTAGATATTAATCACAATAATAGTTAAAATAAAATTAATTTATATTAAACTCATTTTTAGTTATCTTGGGTATTATTAGTTTAATTTTCTCAATGCAGAAAAACGAAATCTTCTCAGTTCTATTGGAGGAAGAAAGCATGCCAATACTGTTTTGAAATATCATTTTTTCCTTATTGAAAAGAAAAAAATCCAATACATATTGACAGCCGTGCTAAAGTTTCGAAAATAAAACATACAAATAACTGCTTTTCAGTATCGAAAATCAAACGATTCACGTTTCCATGTTATATTTGTTTATTATTTTCAATTTCAAAAGAGTTCATTGAGCCAAAAATAAAAATAAAAATTCCTCCATATGGAACACATAAACTCAATTTTTTTTTCCTTTCTATTTTTCTCTACAGCACAGCTATTATAAAGGTAAATGTATAAAAATAACCGAATCCGTAAATCGCAACGGAAAAAAAATAAAAATAAATTCAAACAGTTGAGTTTATTTTGTTCTTCGAATTTTAAAGATCTTTTCGCTACCATAAACGCTGCTTTTACCATTAACATATGTTTCTAAAACGGTGCGTAGGCCCAGCTTCTGCATAATGCATGGCGAATGCGATGCTCCCTGAGTAAAATTACAAGAAAGTGGAATATTTTGTTTCACGAACTAAAGGCAAACTCACGAATGAGTTGATTCGAAACTCCTCGCGGTAAAAGATTTCCTGAGAACGAGAGTAACAGCTCTTTTGGCCAAACGACTTTTACGTTAAATGCTTAAACATTTGAAAACTTTTAGCTAGCACAAATTTGTAGTTGGTTAGAAGATATTTATTTTGGCATCATCAGAGGATTTTATTTTCATATTGTATTCCCTTAGGTTATTAAAATTTAAATATAAAGATCTCTTTGGATTGTTAAAACTGAAGCCTTTTAAATTTCATAAAATTTATTTTGTAGGTGAAATATCCGGTAATAGGTCGCAGGGAAAGAGTTATTTAAAATACTCATTTAATAGTGTTGACTCTTCAATTAAATTTTAAATATTTATATAGAATTTCAAAGATAAGTTTTTTTCTTCCAAACGTCTTCTGTTTTCAGTTTTAATTTCAAAATGGTGCAACAAAGTAAAGAAAATTATTGGTTATTAATACAACATCATTTTTCGGTATATATAAAAGTACCGAAATAATTGTTACTACATCTATATCCGTGTTAAGAATTTTATGTTTCCTTCTTATTTCCATGCTGACAGAATTAACGAAAAATTAATAAATAAAATTTAATAAATTATTGGAATTTTGATGATGATTGGAAACTTTTGATCGATTTGGGTCTAAAAATTTATGTCCTACTACTAATTTCTCAATGTTGAAACGTCAGAAGCAGCGGAAATTAAAGTTGTACAAGAAGCGATGGATCCATCATAGATTTATCACAGAATCAGCTCGGTTGAAAAACCTGTGATGAGGAATTGCTTTTAAGGGAAGAACTCGTAAAATCTCATCTTATCCGCGAGATTGCCCTGGAATTATGAGTAAGAACCGGAAGAGAGCTATAACTCTTGATTAAGTGGTTAAGAGTTCCACCAAGCAGTTCTCTAGCTTTCCAGAATCTACGCCTTTCCTATTTCCAAATTAAAAAGAATTTTATGTTTGTTCGAGGGAATCTGGAGGAACTAAGTTTCTTTAATGATACTCGGGACACTAAGTTTCTTTAATGAGTGTAGGTGTTAAGTTGTTACCTGACGGTAGCAGTAAATATGTCGAAGTTTTGAAGAATATATAGCTTATATCGTAAAAAAGGAAGAGTTTCGGTTGTTGTGGTGTTATGTAAATGTAAATGATAGCTCGGAACCGACGGAATGACAGTAAAAAATTTATTCAAAAATTCAAATTATGAGAAAAGGGATATTAGATGAATAGACAAGAGAAAGATATTTTTAAAACAATTTTATTGTAAACTAGCTGCCTTTGGCGACCAGCTGGTTCGCCAATCTTAATGTTCATTTAAATTTTAATAATTAAATATTTTACGCAATTCCTACTTTAATAGATTTTCCATTAAAATATTTTGAAACTTCAAATTTTGATAGTCATATAATTCACTCTTAATATTATAAAGACCTTCAATCATAACGTAATATGTATCTCTCAAAGTTTCTGTTAGCTCCCGTAGAATTTATGCTTTAAATTAAGGTGGAAAGAATGAATCTGCGATTAATATAATAATATTTTTTTACTGAAAGAAAGCATTTTTTATAATATGATTACTGATAACAGAGTCACTGAGCGTTTAAACTTTATGGGCACTAAAGAATATCTTTCTTAATTTATATAATATCTCAAGAATATGTCAACAAAATTTTCTCAGATTCATCATGACCAGATCGATTAATTAGCAATGTTTAATTTCAAATGCATCAAACGCTAAGAAAATAAAATGAATCGTTTAAAATAATCGGTCGAAAACAGGTTTAAAAAAAACTACTTAGAAAACGATGTAAATTAATAATTAAAATAATTTAAATCAAGAATCATCCATTGATAATATTGTCAACAATCAGAACACAATGCGCATGCGTGAATTTTCAACGCCAGTTACGGTAACGCAAATGCGTGAATTTTTCTACACCAGTTGGGGTAACGCTATGCAGATTAGACCTTTTTAATTTTCTTTATTCTGTGTTATTTTAATTCAAAAGTACTTCAGAATGAATCTAAAAGATCGATTAATTAACAATGTTTAATTTTTAATGCATAAAACATTAGGAAAATAAACGGAATCGTTTGAAATAATCGGCCGAAAAATGTTAACCCTAGCCTCATTACTGTTGGGTGGAAAAAACTGAAGTTTTACTCATTTCACGGTGGAAAAAATTGAAGATTTTTTGGTGGGAAAGTTAGTTTTTAATTAATAATTAAAATTCTAATTAAAAATTCAAAAAAGGGACACCAGGTGCACATTCCCGACCTCTAAGGTATACATGTACCATATTTGGTAGCTGTAGGTCAAATGGAATGGCCTTTAGAACGCCAACACACACACACACACACATTGAGCTTTATTTATAAGTATAGATAAGACACTTATTTTATAAATAAAAAATAAATAATATGCAATTTTAGCTATATATGCAATCACTTTATTGATTGCATGTATAGTTAAAAGTATATAATTTTAATTATTATAATTCAAGAAATAACTAACTTTGATATAGAAGTTCTATGCAGCATTATATTTAAAACGATTATTTAAACAATTAATATATTATATTTAAAACAATTGTCAAAATCAAAGAACCAGCCCTCAAGCTATTAGTCTGGTTTTGACAATTTTTATTTTATATGAAAGCTCATAATTTCTAGATATTACATCAATTGTCTCCTGTCTACTACCACAATCCATTTAAAAAATCGTTAAAAAAGAAAATACTTCGTTGTAGATTCTCTGTGGTAAAAACAATATGATGAAACCATCCCTCTTAGTCAAAACACAGCTCTAAATTTTGCTAATTTTTATTTAAATTGAAGGATCGTCATTAATGATCAAAGAGTCATTAATTGCTATCAATGGTAATTGAGACAAGAACATAAACATAACTTTGGACTGGTTTCATCAATTCGTTTTGCCAGTTTAATTCATTGGAACACTGTATATTTCTTCTGTAGTGGGATATGTTCTGCTGGATAGTTCTTCAGAGTTGTTTGGCATAGCAATAATATAATAGATGGAAAGCCAGACACTGAAGTTTGGTTATTAAAAATACGTAGCATAATTTATCAATTCATATTTAATACGTTTTAAGTTCCTTCTTAAAGCAGTAATATTATATATATATATATATATATATATATATATATATACTATCTAACAATAATAATAAGTAATTGGATACCTATGAAAACGAGAGAAACACAATTTATTCTTATTCAAATAGTTGGTATAGACTTTACCTGAAGCAATTACAGTCTTATTCCTCAGAGCATACTTTCCAAAAGTGTTTAGATAATGGGCAGTGGTATTTTCTTCCACTCGGCTTAGAGTAGACATGTAATTTCTTTTATCGATTTTGGACGTTTGCTGCACCCCTTTATTCAGTGTTCCATCTCACCGAATTGAAGTACATTCCGACAATTATCATTCACCTTCCATTTCTTAATCACAAAAGCCACTGCCGATTTTGGAATATTTAACTCATTAGATATGTCCCTTAAGGATTGGCCATTTCTATAATATCTGACAACTAAGCCGAATTACAACTTTCCCGAAGTCAGACAGCTCTGAATGTCGTGGCATCTTCCATGCAACTAATGTCAATGCTGTTTCCTACTCGATATTTAATTACAGAAGGCGCAACAGAAATCAGATATCCTCATTTGAATGGATGTTCAAATACTTATTATTAGTAGTAGTAGTGTGTGTGTGCGTGTAATATTAACATTGAGTACCCTTGAGTTTAATTTTAATGACCCTATAGTTGTAAGTATACAAAAATTCTAAAATAAAATTTATCTAAATACCTAATTTCAGCTTAATTTGGGTGAATTCTGACAAATATAATTGGGTATCCAATATGATCTGATCCGACTTGCTTTAAACTTTCAAACCAAGTTAACTCTAATTTGGATGGAGCAGGTGAATTCAAACTTCACTAAGTTGATCTATTCTGTCTTATCGTATCTGTTTTTTATCTTACTTTACTTCAATCAAATGAAAAGAATTAAGATCAAGTAAATCACAATTCAATGTAAATAGCACTATCGTGTTTTTTTTATTAGATGTATTTCAGTATAATACGGTATGGTAAAAGAACATTTGTTTTTATAGAAACCTTTTGTATGTTTCGTTATAAAAGCATACCTGCGTTTTAAAATGTAATTTTGCGAAAATAATAAATGAATATAAATATAATACATATAAAAAAAGGATTCTAGAAAATTTCGGACATAACACTCCCGCGTTCTGATTAGTTAAAAAGCAGCCTGAAGAACTCGTTAGATTCTGGTCTTCCTTTTGGATTGACCAACAACCAAATTTATAGATTGTGATACTGGTTTAAAAATTTAGCTTCAAACAGTACAATAAATTTTCTTTATATAATTTGTTGTGTTTTTCAATGATCTCATTTTCACATATGAACAAACAGAGAACCTGGTTATTGATGAATTTAGTTCAAAATAAATAAGAAAATTATATTTTTTATGTTAATATCGTATAATAAAATCTTTTTACAAAAATACTGCGTTCTGAGCTATTATTTATACATACTCATAAATACACAGATCGACAGATAATACATTTGTTGAATTTGATCCACCTTTTACACTTTCTCTTATACGTAGCATAGAGAAAATACAGTAATCGACAAAGAATTTAATTTCGAGATCTTGACGAATCTACACGTTTCAGAGTTCGAAAAACACATTTTTAGAAAATATCTGTCAGTCTTTCTGTCTGTGACAAAGATAACTCAAAAACGCTTTAAGCTAGACGGTTGAAATTTGATATATTTTTTTAACATTAAATTTGCAGATTTCTATCAAATTTTGAAATAACATCTCTTCAGAGAAAAGGCCGTCTGTCCGGCTGTTCTAATATAAGTTAACACAACAATTACAAAACGAAGAGAGCTAAATAGGTAAAATTCGGTACCCATATTTAGCATCCGTATTGTAGACACATGTCAAATTCTGTGCCAAATACAATTAAGGTTGACTGGCTGTCAGCCTGAACTTTCAGAAACACGCGAGCGGGATAATTTAAAGACGCAATGACATAATTATATAAAATTTGGTATGTGATTTTATGACTACAAGTAAAGTTTTGTGTCAAATTTTTCTTTCAATCTGTTGAGAAAAATGTTTCTGAAAATGAATATGATTATTGGATTCTATTAACGTATGTCAGGGATTGATCGCTAAATAACTTACCAAGGATGACACGATAAATTCAGTAAAAATGCAAAATTCGCGAAAAAAATGTTTCTTAATTATTATATGCATGCATCATGTAAGGCGTTCTTTGGCATGACATGTTTATTAGAGAGTGTACGAGAAGGTTTTGGGGGGACCACTCCAGCTGGTTTCCCATTTTATCCTTTATTTAATTTTTTCATTTTGTATCTACAATTCTAGTAATAAAAACATGCATTGAGTTTCATCCAAATAGCTCGTCGTACATACAAACAGATGGAAAAACAGCCTTCCTTTTGATAGATTTCCAGTTTTAGTATAAAGACCGCAAGCAGCATTTCATTCGTATAGTTCATTCTATTTTTATGATATGATATTCACAAGGAATTTTTTCCTGACTTCAGTCTGGCCTAAAAATTAAGAATTCCCCAAAATCTGAAGTTAATTTTTTTTTACTAGTACATTATTTCTCCTATGTATACAATGAAGTAAACATGAATATATTACTACACAAAAATGTCACTGCATCGAAACCTCAAACATAATCTTTAACAAAAGAAACATTAAGAAATTTCCAACACAGATATAATTTCTTTTCTTCCAGAAATCCCAAACTTTTCATCACGTACTTGGAAAAACTTTTGCCGACATATTTCTTAATACCACACGAAAGTGGGAAAAATGAACGGCAAGGCTAAAGAAAAACGAAGATGAGTTCATTGTCAGTCAATAGCCTTCCCGCTAAGTTAAGACCGCCAAAATAAGTTGTTCTATTCTTTGACTTGGATTGATTGCTTTTTCTGGACTAACCCCGGGATCAATCTCGGTTTTGAGATTTGTCCTTGCATTTTTTTTTAGTCCAGTGAACACAAATCAACATGGTGGCGGTGGTTAAGTTAGATTAATGCAATTGATCTAGGCATGAAAAGTTGGGAGAAAAAACGGGATTATGTATTTTCGGATATTAACTCTGTTTGCTGCTATAAAGAAAAATATCATGAGAACTATGAGAAACTATCACTGAATACTAATTTACCCCGATCTTTTTTCATTACTTTTGACAGACTGGTTAGTTTTGGATCGATAATTTGACTATTATTCTAAGATTTGTATAGATAATTTTATATTACTTATTCCTGTTTAGTTAATTTCCATCAAAAATCCACAAATAAAAATTAAAGGTTGTAACATGCAAGTACATGTTCGGATAACGTGTCTTAGTGTGCATGACAATATATATATATATATATATATCCGATGAATTCAACTTCAAAATAACAAAACTATGCAACTACCATTCCAATCTAAACTCTAAAATTTTCAAAAATCTAATTTTCTCACAAGTTAACAGGATCAAAAGGGTTTGCAATAATAAAAATTCCTATATTGAAGGATCAAACAACCTCATTAATAATTTAATTAAAAATGAATTTCCTAAAAATTACTGTAATGTCAATTTTTTAATTAAACAAGGTATGGTTTGGGATTAATCCTTTGGCTTAAATAAAAAATAGAACTTTCCTTGCATATTATATCACTCAATAGGTGGCGCTGGGAGCTTACAATTTTTACCTAAATTACCGTTAGCTTTGTGTTTTTAATAAGCGGGAATCACAATCGATAGCTTAAAATTTTCCTTGTCTGTTGATGGTATGTTCTTGCCTTTTGGTTTTTTCTTTAGTGTTTTTTTCTTTAGTGTTATTTTATGGTATTTTTGTTTTTATTGTTATTGTATTTTTACTTTTTAGTGGGTTTTTTTCTTCTAATTTGTCGTTTTGTATTTTCCTTTCTGTTAAAATGGTATATCTCTTGGGCCTAATTTCAGGGGATTTTCGGGTCACGAAGGAATCATTATTAGACTTAATTGTCTGATTTTCCTTAACAGAAAAAATCCCTTTTTTTGAATCCCTGCCTGAGGGTGACCCTTGAAAAAGTCTTCAGGCCGGATTCTTTTATTTCATATTTTTTTATTTGGTTTATTTGTTTTTCCTATTAACTTGATTTTTATACTTTTATATATATATATATATATTGATTTTATGCATGGAAACAAAAAGGAAAGGTTGATGACTAGATGGTTATTTTTATATAAATTGAAGTTATTTATAAAGTGACATAGCAAATAGTAGTTTGGACGGCAAGGCGAGCATAGATTCTTCGGGCACCGGCCGTAAGGGACATCAAATCACCGGCCGTAAGGGACAAAAAAACAATAGTACTTCAATGCCATTGTTACTTTTCTGATATACGAAATGTAAAGAAAGTATTGTAAAATTTCGGATTCTAAATTTTGACGAATCTCCACGTTTGCTCCAAATTGTTCGTCTTATTACAACTAATTTGATTTATATTTCTATCTACAATATTAAGGAAGTTATAGGGAAAAGGAAAATTTCAATTTCCCTCCACTTCCACCCCCTATGTACTTGGCAATTAACCCGTCTGCCTATGAAACCAATCTATGAACACATCTGATCTTTTTTATATTTTTTACAACATATCCCACGTCAGTTAATAAACAAACAAAATTACTCTAGCCATCTTGTTATTGTTAACAAGATAACATAGGCAAGGCGTTATATGAATATCCTTCTCATTTAAGACAATACCTTAGTCCTTATCTTCCAATAATTTTCTATTATTATTTATTAGTAGAAAATACTTTTTGCTCAAAAGATATAGTATAAATTTTTTTACATTTCCTTGTTGTGAATAGCCATTTAGCTAGGATAAATTGATTCCAATGGAAGAAAATAAATTGCTACTTTAGAAATTAAATACTTTATTGAAGTTGAAGTTTGACTCTAACTATATGATAAAATATAAATTTAATGCTTTGAATTTAAATGGGATGCTTTGAATTTAAATGAATTTGAATTAATATAACTAAACTAAACCAGAATCATGCTTTGTGATCTTTTTCACAAAAGTGCAGACATTTAAAGATTAAAATACCCATAAAGAAATATCTTTTCATCAACAAACTTTCCTGACATACACAGAATAAAGTTCTTTTACCAAAAGAAAAAATAAATAAATTCAACTTTCACAACCCTGTTTATTTCATGTTAGTCATAATGAAATTTTTCATCTAAATTGGAAATATTTCTAAATTTTCAAGAAACCAAGGTAGCATAGCTTGTTGCAGAATATTGTACAATACTAAATGACATTATATAATTCTATGATCAACAATATTATATAATATTAAGAATAATATTTAATATCATGCACTATTGTGCAATATAAGTTTGTTACTGGTGGACTAATCCAGCAAATCATTCTAAAAATAATTCTTCAAATCTAAAAGATATCTCTTTTCTTAATATCTTCAAAAACATTTATTTGTTTTTAAGATTATAGCAGAACTTCAAAGCCTTTTTTTCCTTAAGTTGCTTCAAAACATGCTGTTTATACTTTCTTATTTTATACTGTCTGTACAATGCTATAAAATATAAAGTCGGGCAAAATATCCTTCTTTTCAAACTGGAAAGTCTTTGAATTCTTCTATATAGTACAAAAAATCATGTTCTTTTAAGTACAAAGCTTTTACAAAGTGCTTCAGTTTTGAGTTTGAAATCAAAAGGATTGGAAAAAGGATTTTTTGGGATCAATCAGACTTTTCGGATAAAATTTTCATTTCCTGGACTTAAAGAACTTTTGTTTGCTTGGTTTCCATGTAGTAATTTTTTATTTTATTTTATTCGAAAGAAGAACAGTATTGACTTATATAAATTTTATCTGGAACTTAATACAGATTTTAAAGGTTAAATGCATTTATATATATATATATATATATATATATATATATATATTGATAAAGAGATAGAGATATATAGAGATAGATATAGACATATATTGTGAGAGAGATATATAGAGATAGAAATATATAAAGATATAGATATATAAAGATAGAGATATATAGAGATAGATATAGACATATATTGTGAGAGAGATATATAGAGATAGAAATATATAAAGATATAGATATATAAAGATAGAGATATATAGAGATAGAGCTAGAAACATACATATAGTATAGATATATACAAGTATATTTGTGATTGGATTATGCAAATTAATGTAACTCTACTCAGATTTATATACCATTTTTGTTGACGTATATTATTGAAACTTGATATATGTGTTATTTGGACTATGGAAGGAGATTATTAATTATGCATAGATAATTAGTAATTTAAATTTTGACCACCAGGTGAATAAATGGTACATATTGAACAAGAAATATAAAATTTGAAATGAAGAATTTTTTCAATCCCATCATTTGTTCAATGTTCATTCCATTTGTATCAATCAAGAGTTCAAAGCATATTATAACGTGTTCCACTTGACCAGTGGAGCTCTCTCTTCTCTAAAAGCATGGTGAAGAATGATTTTACGGCACTATCTACTAGCATTCTTAAACTTTTCCGATTTACATAACAACCTTTCTGCATATCATGAAAAGCACCATCTAGTGACCAAAATTTAAACTATTATTTATTTGCAGTTTTCTTTTCTTCAAAGCCCATATAACAATAAGTCAACCAGAATGGGCTCTACATAGATCTGAATTAGGCCATTTTAACTATAACTATCCAATAGAAACTACATAAAAATACCATAAACCAGATAAAAAAGAGAAATCAAAACGGTTCTTATTCACTTCTTTGATAGCAAATATATTATCTTTAAAGAATTTGCTCCAACTGTACAAACAATTGCTTGTGTTTATTATTTAAATATTTTCTTGCGGTTTGATGGCCAGAATTAATCGCATTCTTCAAATTATCGGAATGAATATATTTAGTGTCTGTTTCATAGAATGCGCTTAGTCATAATTCAACTTCATATCGAAGATTCTTTTTGCAAGATTGATTAATCACCAATCATGTCATATTTCCGTATACTATTAATCACATGTCAGGTATTTATAGGTAAATAACTCGCCACGTCAAAAGTTAATATTTCGTAACTATTGTTCGATAATGCTATGCAAGGCGTTCAATGAAATAACGCATTTATTAGGGAGTACGCGAGAACGTTTTGGGGAGACCACTCTCGGTAATTCCTTCAAAACTTTTTAATATTTTAAAATTTTCTGCAATTTTGATAATATTTGATTAAAAAAATGGATAAAACCTGGTGTAAAAGTAAAAACATATACTTTTTTATATAGTAAATAAAAATGATATCGCAACTTACTATTAGACAGTGAATTCATTAAATCTCAAGAAGCTTGGGAAACATTTTTATAGAATATTACCTAAAAATGAATGAACCCTTTCAACTCTTATTAAAATACATGACACCATTATGAAAATTCTTTAATTTCGATAGTATAGTTTTCATAATAAAATATTTGATGCTATAACATTAAGGAATAAAATAAAAATAATTGGATTACTGATTTATTTCAAACAGCCTTTCCCTAATTTTTATAAATCCTTCAAAATTAATCATGAATATTTCTTTTTATTTTGAAGGCTTGCATGGTGACAGGAATAACAAAAAAATTTATTAAATTCAAATATTTGCATAGCTTTAAAAGAAATCCACAAATTTAAAGCAATCAAATTTCTTTTTTAGAAGTGAAGATTTTCAACAATTATAGATTTTTTCAAAAGTCAAGGGTACACAATAAGACAAATTATCTATAAGGGTGATCTTCAAATAAGGGTATTGAATAAACTAATTTATGCGTCAATACCCTTCTATTAAAAGAAAAATATTAAACTAATTTGAAAAAAAATGTCTTCCAATTTTCGTGTGACATATTACTATTGTTTGATTAAGAATCTTCTTAATTTAAAAATCAAAACCTGCGAGTAACAAAAAAAAACTTTATCATTTTAAAAAAATTCTTTTAAATTCTTTATTAAGATTACTATTCTTTCATTGCACAATTCCCACGCATTCTATCTTAAGCCTTTTCCCAGTAGTTTGTTCTCAACTTAACTGCAAATACGATGTGAATAATCTTTAGATAACATTTTTCTGGGCTTAATAATAATTCTAAATCAAATATTTATTCTTTAAAAGAAACATTTTGTAGGGGTGGGTACAGAAAAGTCAATACATAGGAAGGACATTTTAAAAATTCTTTTTGAAAATTTGTATTGTAGCTGAAACATTGTCTAAAATTAATCTTCTCCTAAGTTACTTTATTCTTTGAAATTAGAGAAAATTCGTCATACACACAAACGAATTACCGTCTTCGAAAAAGAAAAATTATTTTTAAAAAGAAAAAAAACGGCTGCAAATTAGTTTTCCAGAATGCCTACACTAGAATAACTTTTTTTCTCCCTTTTCCCTTTATTTAATCTTCAACCTTAAGCTCCCGATTTCAAAATGAAAAGTAAACAACTAAAATCTTATCTGTAATTAAATATGATTGAAGATAATTTAGGCTGTCAAGTAGCGAAGAGCTCCTAAAGTATGTAATTTAATTTTATCTCGCTGTTTAGCTAGATGAAATTTAATAACACAGCTGCTCCTCTTCCAGAAAATTGTTCTTGTAAATAATTTTATTTCAGAACAATTCATTCAGACGAGAATAAAAAAGAGTAAACAACTTAAAGAATCGTTTGCGCTGAAAATATTCATCATTTTCTGTTCTGGCGATCACGAAACAAGAAGAGATGTGGAATTTGAATTAAAGACTGGAATTTGAAAATATTGAAAGCGTGAATTTTCATAATTGAAATACGCTTATTTCTGAGAATTAAAAGTAAAGTCAGAAAAGTTATAGAATTCTGTAAGTCTCTTAATTATTTTTTTTATTTAAAGCGTTCTTTATATTAAAATAACAGTCTTCCGAAGTAATTTTAAATCTGTTGTATTAAGCTTTCTGCTCAGATTTTAGAAAGAAATTAGTTTTGTTCTACAATTAAAGCAATTTAGAAACTGTTTTAATGAATTCACAAATAATTCTTCAATAGCATCTAGTAAAATTTGTTATTCAATTTTATAAAGAATGAAATTTAATGAAGTTAAGCTTGCTAAATGATTCAATGCTTTCACATTACCAAAAATATTTTTGAATGTTAATTTAATAAATAATTTTTCAAAAAATTAATAACTCGGGAGAATGAAATGCTTTATAATTTTTATTTGAATGTACTGTTTCAAACAGTATATAAATTCTTTATATCCAAGAAAGTTGGGAGAGTAAAAACCTTCATTCATAAATTCCTACACAAATTGCGAATAATTTTAAAGAATTCACTATGAAGTATTTATTTTTACATTGGTATGGGCTTATTGCTCTTTATACATATTTACATACATTTATGCGTTTCATTAATTAAATCAGAAAGAAAAAAATTGTGCCTGAAAAATTTTTGTTATACAAAGTATCAATTTTTTTTTATGAACGATGTCTCTATTACTTGGAAATTAGAATGTATCAAAGCTTAAAATTATTATGAATTAAAATAATTAAAGAACTCAATTATAATGAAAAAATTGAGTCCACTTCAAACATAGTTGCCTAAACATCAATTGCTGAAAAATTCTTTAAACTTTTTCCACCCACATTCTTTTTTTATAATAAGGAATTTAAGATAAAAGAAACAATAAAATTAGAATTTGATAATTCCTTTTTTTAATTTTACAATTTTTGATAAATTATTTTTTTAAATAAAAGTTACTTTATAAATTGCATTTGAGAATCCCTAGTAAGGAAAAAGTGATGTTCCTATCCCAATCATTTACGATTTCGAATCACAATAAAACACCTTTTGTTATAAAATCTTAAAGAATTCTAAAAAGTTATTTATCAAATTTATCAATTACACTTTTTTCTGTTGTGAAACATTACACTAAAAGAAATCAGATAAAAGGATTTTTTTTTTCAAATAGAACATTTTTTCTGCAAAAATAGAACATTTTTATGTGTTTGATGTCACAATGCGTGTCATCTACTTGTACTTTTTCTTGTGACTGTGACGTCAATGTCTTTCTTTTCTTTCATGTAAAATGTTCAATGGATTACAAAATTAAATTGGCACAATTAGTTTGATTTTTATTTTACTTAGTAAATAAAATAATAATAATTTATAAGTAAACGGAATATAATAATTTATAAGTAAACAAAATTCTTAATTATTATCATTCAAAATAAGCAACATATTCCTTGTATACAAAAGCAGAATTAAATAATATTTACATTAAATTCTGAATTATATTTACAAATTTATCAGCAGTACTAAAGTCTAAAAATTATTGAAAGCCTTTTAGCCATAAAACTTCAGAATTTTCAGTTGAAACATGTTTGTATTGACTACAGTTTTAAAAATGTCATACAAATGTGGTAATTAATTATTCTACGTACATTATTTCTACACACGAACTAAGCCATCTTACAGTTTATTTCAGCTGCATTAGTTATTGATGCTTTTATTATATTTGAATTTGTTTTCGTTCTATTAACTATGGAGTCAGAAATAAGCAATGCATTAAAGGCTTATACAATTTGAAAAATAGCATTAAATGCAAAAGTTATATAAATATTCGATATATTTATATAGATATATTTAGATGATATAAAGACATATAGATAGATATATAAAGATATATTTAGACATTCGGGATTAAAATAAATATTTTCCAATTGGATCAATTTGAAGTTTAAATAACTTTATTCTCTAGTATTAGAAAGATTAACATTTAGAAGCGAATAAATTTTAAAGAAACAGAGAAAATCGTTTGAAAAGATATTTTTGATAGAATTAAAAAAAAACTACAATTCAGCATCTGCATATAATCTAATAAAATAATATTTATTTCGGAAATTAGAAGGAATATCAGATAATTTCTAAAGAAATCGGCAAGATAAATATCTTAAAATCAGAAATAGAATTCCAATAATTTTCTTTTGCACTTAAGTGTAATAAAAATAGAGTTTGATTGGAGAATGTTGAGATATTTTATTATAATTAAAGGAATAAAGAATAAATTTCTGAAAATAATTATAAAGTTATTAAAAAATGGTCTGTAAGTTATTTCAAATATAGAAATTGATTTACATGAGACATGCACAACTACATACTGCACGCGACTTAACTGTTTAGTACAAAATAATGCTTTTTGTTTCCCATTGTGAAACAAAAATATTTCGAAGGACGATATCGAAGGATTATAATCCATTCATTTAAATGGAAAAAAAATCAATTTTCCTTTTTCTTCTTTAACTGAAAGAAATGCTAGAGTTCAATATATAAATTTTGCAGCAACTTTCATATAACTCTAGGTGAAATAATCCAATGAGGTGAGGTTCGGGATGTGTGAGAATCATGATAGAGGTTCAACTATATATATTAATTCCCCTTACTTATGATTCTGCAGACGATGGCATCAGCTAGCCGGAGATACTATTTAGTAAATAAATTTGAAACTCAATCATTTATTTAATTAGAGTTTTATATTTAAACAATATTCCACAAATTGTTTCAGCTGTTTATTCGCATTTTATATTGTTTTCCTGGAATTCTGAATAAATGCAACTCTAAGTTATTGACCAAATGAGGCTCATCATAATTTTTTTTATTAAATTAATGGTTTAAGAACAATATTTATACGTGTACACATTATACATGCGCATATGAGAAAAATATAATGAAGCCTCAACACAGAAGTATAATTTTTTTTTTAATTGAATTCAATTTTGGGAACATTTCTCAGAAATTTTCTTTGTGTTATTTTTCAAAATTTTTATTCCAAATCTGTCATTCCTACCTTAAACAGTAACATTTTACAAAGTTAGAAGGCAGACAGATATGTTATTATTACTATTAATCACCTTTTGTGACCAGCTGTTCGTTTCTTAATCTTTTACAGCAGACCAGCTCTTTTTTAATATTTGATACACACAATATTCTAAATTTTAAAACTTTAGTTCAGAAAAAAGAAGTTAAGAATAAAAATATTATTCACCATTTAAGATCAATTTTGCAACTTTATTACAGAATCAAAAAAATTATGTATATTCTGCAGTGTGTATTCATGAATTTAAAAAAAAAAAACAAAAAACAAAGTATTTACATAAAACAAACAATCAATTCATTGAAAAAGTATTAAGATGCTTTTTTTGCTATGATAAATTATTGTGAAAAAGTAATCCAACGCGAAAGAAGTCAAAATCGGCAATTTTCAAGTCTTAGAAAATGTTCAATACCATTGCAAAATAAGTTAGTCCTCAATATATTAAAAGGAAGAAAATGTTAACAAACCAAAACATTGAAAATCAATTTCATATAATATGTAAAAAAAATTTATATTAAATCGCTATAAAAAATTTTCTGTTTGTTTATTTATTTAACTTTTATAGAAAGTTGCAGTACGTTAGGTTTAATCACAACCAGAATAGCAGAAGAAAAACTATTAAATAAAACCACCCGAGTAAAAAATGCAGCCTGCCATATATATTTTTTCTAACACTTGATACATCAGTGATGTCAACTGATATCTACTTTCAACACAGTCTCAAATATTTATGACCACGTTCCAAAAGCACAAATACTACAGAACTAAACAATCTTTTATCAAATATTTTCCACCCTAATAATCACAACCGCGAACAGCCTGATGACACAGAAAAAAAAAAGTGGACCCGCACCAAAAATCCGAGCTAATACAGAAAAGCTATATAAACCGGATATGACATCGCATCTCATATGAAAAAGAAAGCATCCTTAGTGCTTTATGAAGCTTAAGAAAAGCAACGAAAGAAAAAAAAATAATAACTGCTTTACCAACAGATGAACTTAATATATTTTTTATACAGTTCTGCTATCAGAACAACCGCTTTTGTACGTGCAAGATAAATAGAGAAGAATTTTCTTGCTAACCCGTTAAGGTAATAATTTTCGCAGACGATACTGCTGCGAAGATTACTTTCCATTGTCTAAATGATCATGGGTATTTCTGCAAGAAAAATAGCAACGTTACGAAATGCCAAAAGATAACGCGACCGCTTATTAATAGCGAAAGGAAATTAATGTAATAATAGAATGGTAATGATAAAAGTTATTTCGTTTAGAAAAGAAATGAAGAAAAGGTAGACGCGAAAGACAGTTTTTGTTGTATGTATTTAAAAGAAAAGAAATTTATTGGTTCATTTTATTGTTAATTACCAGAAAATGACATTCTGTGCTCAAACAAATTATTACGATTGTTAAATATTCAAACAAAAAATGATTTAAAATTATAATCAGATTTTGAATAAGCTATTTTTCTATATGTAAAAATAATATCTCATTATTTTTTAATAGAAAATGATAATTTTTGCAGATGAAATGGAATATTTATCTAAATTAAATGCGCGGAAATCTTAACAAAATATTTTTATAGACTTTAAAGTTTCAAATATTTTTGTTATATTTAAATACTAATTTCAAAGAATATTTTCATCGCAAAGAAACAACAAATTACTCTAAAAACTGAATTATTTTCGATATTTTTTGTCCTAAAAGAAATTGGAAATAAATCAGGACAAAAATGTATAAAATTGGAGAATTCGAGCATTTATGGATAAAAAAAGAGCAGAGTAATTTTTATCTCTAAAGTCAACTGAATTTGGTTGCTTGATTTACCCGGATAATCCGCATAATTGCCAATAAAAGACATGAACCAACACAAAATTATTTTTATTAATTTTTTTTAATTAAGGGTTTAAATTTCCTTAATTTTGACAAAAAAGCGATCAATTATTTTGTATTGAGTCAAAACATTTTCTCTTTTAAATTTTTGGATGAAAATTCTAACATTTTATTACATTATTACATGGGTAATGGAAAAACGGGTGCCAGTAACGGTAAGTTACAAAAAACGGGTAATGGAGAATTCACTATATAATTGAACAGCGTTTCATTTTCCAGTTTATAAAATATCCCCTTAAAGAAGATATCAATAAAAATTATATACCTGACTAAACCAATTAAAAATGAAGATTTATTTGAAAAAAAAAATATAATTTAGAATATAAAATGGCGTGAGATTCGAAAGAAATAGAAAAAATTCAATTCAATTGCAGTTTGACAAAACTTAAATGAAGCACTTTCGATGTAAATGAAATCATAATTTGGTTCCAATATATTTCAGGAAAGTCACGAAATAGTTCATAACGTAATTTGAATAGAAATTCTACCAAATATAAATTTTTATCATCACCTATTCATTTGATGCGGGAAATAAAAATTAAACCTTTTCTTTCTCTTTTAAACATATAGTAAAAATTTTTTGCTTTATTTTATCTGATAATTTACAACTCCCTCAAAATATAAAAACCAAAAAATACAACTGATATTAATTTTATAACTTTTAGAAACATTCTAGTGAAAGATTCTGTAATTCTATTTTGTTAATACATTTTTGAATATGAAGCTTGAAAAACTAACTAACGACTATTTAAAACAAACTTCTTTAACCAAACGATTTTAAAATCTTGTTTTGTTTATTCTGTTTTGTTTCATTATTTCTGAAAGTAAAACTTTAAAAAAATCTACAAAAAATTTCACTACTTTTAAAAGAGCATGATAAGAATTCACGAAAAATTCCTGCGTAAAGATGGACCATTCGTCATTTTAACACTTTTAAAGCAGACACGAATATATAAAATTGGGCTCACTCTTTTCAATAATGTATCATTATCGATGATGACAAGAATTTTCGATTCTATTAACAAGACGTAGTCATTATTTTTGAACATACTTAGTTTTCAACGATTGTAATAATTCTGAAAAAACTTTTTCTACAGTGAAAAGGTTCCATAAAATAATTAGTATTCATCTTTTCGTTTTTGTATTCCAAAATTTTCCTCGTTAATGAACGCCCTTTTCTTTTAAATTAATGATAGAGAACATAAGAAGTAAAGTGAATTGATTTATTAGATTCGTGGAATTCGAAATTATAATTTAGTTTCTTGTTCCGAGAATATTTGAAATGTGGCACTTCCTTCTTTTATATATCTTTGGAAAATAATTTCTAATTTGTATTTTTGAATGTCATTATGGTTTCTTGAAATTTATGCTTCGTAAGTCATCAATTTGAGATTAAATGCCTATTAATTTTTTATTTATGTTTATTTTTTAAATAAAATAATAGTATTACTGATCAAACCTAATTAATTTTTCAAAAAATTACTGTTAGAAAAGGCAATTTTGAAATTTTACTGGTGAATGTTGAATATTTTCATAATGAAGAGAAATGAAAAAAAAATTTAAAGAAAAGAAAGAGAGAAGTAAAACAGGTAAACAATAACAAAAACTTTACAATAAATGATAAAATGCAAAAAAAAGAATATAATTTTTTTCTTATTTAGAGCATCAAAACATAGTAGCAGAAATGCGATTTCTTTCTAATAAACAACCGTCTGGTCTGCCGTTCCATGAACAGCAAATTGCTGCAGGTTCTTTTCTATTTTTGTTTGTTTGATACTATTTGTAAAATCCTTCATTTTAAAGCAAATCAAAAAGTGCTTTTTTCATGCATTGACAAGTTGGTCTTCCTCGAGGTTTCTATAATTGTGATCTAAAGTAAAGAAATTTAAAGCTTCATAACCTCATTCAATTTAGAGCACAGAAAAGTGAAACATAGTTTTGCTTAAAATATTAGTGTCTCAAGATTATTTCGTTCTATCCGATTTATAGAATTTGAATTGAATTAAAATTTATAGAATTTGGATTGAATTAAAATTTAGACTTAGCCATTTTTTTCCCAGAGTCGCATTTTCTTTTTTTTCTTAAAGAAAAAATATATAATTCTTCACGCAAGTTAAAACCATTTTTTCATTTAGAAGTATATACTTATCTCTAAAAGTTAACAAATCAACTATTAAATCCTCACTGGCTAAGATTTTATTAAAAGAAGAAATTCTTTTTTTCTTTTATTTACACGTTACAAAAATTTCTTCAAGAATATGAATAGAAATCATACTGGGTCTATACATAACTCATTGTTTTCATGATTTTTAATCAAACAGCAAAACTTAGACCAAACTTCAGTGGTTTTATTCACAAATTCTTTAAAAAAATCGCATGAAATCGGCTTATAAAATAATCTTAAAGAGCAAACAATTAATGTTTAATACAACTAATTTAATTACTATGCAGTTTTGCTCTTGCATTTTAATAAGTATTTCAAATCTATTATTAACATAATCTGTAATAATATTTTCTATTGTAGTAAGATTCAAGCCAATATTATTGTTTCATCAAATTTTTAACCACGCATTTTTACAAGCTTTAAAGTTATGATAAAAGTCTTGCTTTCTTTGAACATATACAGTTGATTATACTACGATACTTTGAACATATATTACAAAGTAGAATTGTTATCTCCACTTTTCTAATGTGCATACCCTTTAATATGACGTGTTTCCTATGGGAGGGACTGTACCGTGGCCGGTGACGACTCTTAGGACTCAACCATAATTTTGCGTATTCTATCGGGGCGTTTCCGATCATTCAATTTAACCATATGCTTTTAGGTGCGTGGGGTGGCTAAAGTACGGTACCTTTTAATTTTCCCTCCTCCCACATTCATTCACTTATTTTTAGCTTAATTACAATCAGATATTCCATTAAAGATCATTAAAAATTCGCAAAAATTAATCAGTGTATGATGTCATTTAAGACTACTCCGTCCCATTCCTAAAAATGAAGAGAAACTACGGAATAAAACATAAGATGTTTTTGAATATCGTGTAGACAACTTTTTTTGCCAAATTAAACAAACAAAATTGCTAGATAATGCAGCACAATTTAAATTCTTAAAAACTAGCATAGTTTCTTGTATTGCAAAATCAAATCAATTTTTTAGGCATATCTTCATTATTGTCATGGCGCAAATGAAGTGATAATTAAAATATAAAATTCTACTTTCTCTAAAGATTTACAAAAATAGAGTAACAGATATTACGTGACGTAATAATACCTAATTCAACTTATACACAGACACAGCAAGACTTTAGCTGTAGAATATGTATAAAAATTGCATTGGAATTAACATAGAATTTATTACATTGGGACCGAGCCTTGTAATTTTTATATGTATACGATAACGATGACGAACCCCCTTCCCCTCCTACTTTTAAAAAAGAGAGGCATTCGATATATATTGAAAAAACTGATTCTATGATTCAGGCAAGTTGTACATGTGTATGGATATTACCGATTCATTCTGACTCCCGCCGTAATGAATCATGAGTATCCATATAAATGGTGATTTCTCCTTTTGCTTGCAAGAAGGTGAGTCAGTTGAAAGGAAATACCTCTAATGAAAGAAGAGAGAATTAATCTTTTGGTTGGGAGTGGAGCCATTTTTCATATCTCGTGATACAGTGACAAAACTTGTCATGAAATTTCGTCTACTGTCAGTTTGATATTTCAAATCTACTTGTATTATCGAAGGAATTGTCTTTTTAATATCACGATTCGTTTTATCACGGTGTTATGGGTTATATGCTGCTTGTTTTGCACTGAAAGTACAAGCTCTACGAAGAAGGGTACCACTCCCAGGTAACTGAATAAGGTCAATCCGTTCTTGCACCTCTTTTTTTAATTGATTGGCCTTCCTGAAAACGAAAAAAAGATAAAAGATCATTAAAAAACGATTAATTAATGAGACTTATGCCTCACCCTGTATATCTTCAATAATAGAAAGAAAATTCAGAATTTCCCCGCTCTTAGTTTTTATATTAATCCTTGTTAGTTATTTAAAAGTGGTTACAAAAATTAATTATGTTTTAGATATTATCTTAGAGTTAACAGGCAAAATTTGAATATAATTAAACTGCTTTATTTCTAAATCAAAACTAAATAATTCCATTTTATTTTATAATAGTAATATCTCAATAGTAAGATACGACAAACTCAAATTACTTTTAACATCAATGAAGTAGACATCAATTGTCACTTATATATGAACAAGCAGCATTAAATATTTGCTATTTTTAAGAATTACATAATATCAAATCAACTTTCAATTTGATTTGAGCAAATTATACAGTATATAGTTTCCTATAACGAACATAACTCATCCAATTAGGTGCAAAATACTTTCCAATCCGTAGTCACTTTCCATATTGATTAAATTTTCCTATAAAATATAAATATACCTCCGAATTAAAATAAATTCATTCATATAAATGTATCAATATTTTCTAGATAGAACCAACATACATTTCAATGCTAGCGTGCTTGCACGAAATCATCTTTCTAACTTCATAATCAAACATTTTCTCTTCTATTTAGATGGAAAGAGATAAATTTGTTTAAAATGTTACTTAACTGACCATGGTATAGAGATAGTTAGCGAATGACTACAATAACTTTCATGCTGCATCCTGAATCTCTCTGATGGAGACTAGAAGAATACCTTTTATTTAGAATTTGGAAATTGGAGATTTGGAAGGCTCATTTCTTTCTGAACTTAATAACCAGAACATTTTAGATTGCAAAATTTCGTTGAAGAGAAATAATATGTTGCCATAATCAATGGTTCTGTATATACAACTCATTATTTGTCCTAAGAAATTCAGGTGGTTTTCCTATTACGACAATAGAGCATCAACCAATAAGCAAGCATGATGTAACAATCGAATCCATAGAAGGAACCGAGTTGGTGTCAGTGAAAGTCCTATCGTCATCAGAAAGATAGGAATTTTTGTCCCGTTAAACGATATTGGGGAAAGTACAAATAACAGTGTTAGAAAAGAGGACAGGAATCAATTGAACGCGGCTGGATTCGGTCGAATTATGCCCTTTTATTAAAAGTACTGGTAGATTCTGGAATTGTTGAAGATGAATACCATACGACCATTTTTCGGTACATCTAATACACTTTCTTAAAATTAATTTTCGATACATCTAGGATAATACTCTTTCTTATAGTTAAAAACAAAAAAAGTCTCCCTTTTCTAAAATTGTCTTCGTTATTGTTATCCTTCTATTCCAAAATGATGTTTTATTGGCTTATACTGCTTTGAAAATAAAATTTAAAAACAAAAGGTTCCCAGAAATCTCTTAGATTTCCATTTCAAACAAAATTTATCGGGATGTGAGAAGCGAAATAAAGGAAAGAGGACAAGAACCAATTCATGAAAGTAGCCGGATTCAATAAAATTGTAGGAGCCCTTTGATTAAAATAAAATCTGCTAGGAGATTCCAGGATCATTGAAAATGAGTACCATAGGACCATTTTTCAGTACATTTAAGATAATACTCTTTATTAAAATCTTTTGTTTTCGATACATCTAGGGTAATACTCTTTCTTAAAGTTAAAAAAAAAATTGAAGTTCGTTTTTTTTTAAATCGTCCTTGTAATCGTATTGTTATCCTTCTATTCCAAAATGATGTTTTATTGGCTTATACTGCTTTGATAACAAAAGGTTCCCAGAAATTCCTTAGATTTCCATTCCAAACAAAATTTCTCGAGAAGGGACAAAGGAAATAAAGGAAAGAGGGAAGGAACCAATTCATGAAAGTAGCTGGATTCAATTAAATTGTAGGAACCCGTCAATTAAAAGAAGGTCTGTTGTAGATTCCCACATCGTTGAAGATGAAACCATAGAGTCTTTTTTCGGTACATCTAAGATGACTCACCTTTTTAGAGTCAAAGAAAAAAATGACGTTACCCTCTTCTTCGCAAAAAACGTCATCCTTTTAATCATTATCCTACCATTCCTAATTGAAGTTTTACTAGATTGTGCTGCTTTGAAAACAAGGGTTTGCCAGAGATCTTTTAGATTTCCATTTCCAAACAAAACTCCTTTTTTAGCTCAAAAACCTTGCCAATTCTCGCCAAAATTAATCTATCTAATTGCTGAAAAAATAAGGGGAAAAAAAGACAATCCAACAACCGCAATAAAAATATCTCAAGCCTAACGGGGGAAAGCCGACAACAATCGCAGATGCAGAATTTTAAAGTAAAGTGTGGATAAAGTTTGTATTTTAAAAATAAAATGGAGAAAAACAATCAACAATCCTCAAAAATTAGGGTTCAAACGTTCTACTCCTTTCACAGATAGGGGGAAAAAAGGCTTTCTTGGAGGAAAGGGAGGGGGAAGGATAGATAAGAACTTGCAAACAACCCTTTCTTACGCAATGTTTCTTTCTATCTTTTTGGAATAATAGGGTTCAGAGTCGGATGAGGAGAATTTCTTGGATTTGATTTTGCAAATTACTCGGCCAAATGCAAATATGCTATAAATTCTACCACAGGGGACATTTTAATGTTCAAATTTGTAAATATGATGCACATTTTTTTAAAAAATATCTTAACAAAGCTACAGGTGAAATTTTGCTTTTTCCAACATTTAAATACTAAGAAAATTATTATTATTATTACAATAATTCTACTTTTTAAAATGTTTCTTTAGAAATTTTAAATAGAAGAACGTAATTAAAATAAATTTTGTTTTAAGTAATTTCCTAAAGAAAAAAATGTTAACAAGCAAAATATCTATTTAATAAAATTTTTGTCAAATAAAAGATTAGAATCAAAATTATTAAATGGATAATTAAAAATCATCAGAATGACACTGGTCAGGTAAAAAAAAAAGTACTGGCACTTCGGGTTATGACGGTGACAATCTTGATAGGAAGGAACTTATGTTCAGACTATTGTAATTATTGCAAGGAGAAGATGTAACGCTAAGGTATGCCAGCATGTTATCAAATAGTACGAAGTCTGAAGACGAAAGGAAGAAGTTTAGATGTTGGCCGAAGAGTCAGACACTCAGGAAGGAATGTATGAAAATGAAAGAAAGTTTCAGCAACGTAAAATTGTTTTACTCATTTTTTAACCCAAACAAAATTAGGGTACCAGTTAAATTTGTTATAAAATAAGCCAAGATAAGTGCAAGATCTTTATTTGGAAGGCGGTAGGTTCGAAACTCGACTCCATTTAAGATTTGCCGCATATGCAAGACCGAGGCGCATCAGTCAACATCGTAAGCCTATTTTCCTTCAGTTTGTGAGGCGTAAAGGTTTGCAAAGAGAAATACTAGCCCTATTGCGGTCCTTGTCATCTGACCAGAATTCAAGATTACGAGGTCTGTTCCAACATAAATCTAATGTTGCTTTGAAGTGGGATGTTAATATCTAATCAAACTAAAGCTAATAAAAAATGTTTCCATTTCTGAATTGAGGATGCTGGTAGATATTCTTTTCACTAGAGAAAATAAATATCTATTCTGTGTAACTGTTATTTCGAAATTTTGTATTCTTTGTTCTATATAAAGAATCTTTGAATTTATAAATGCATAACAGAAAAGTACAACAAACGAATTCTTTTCGATGATTTGATAAATATATTTGCATTTATTTATTTTAATGTGTAACTGAAAATATTCT